>CAAAJI010001071.1:0-14453 GCA_900642245.1 Fragilaria radians | reverse complement strand
TTTTTTAATTTTTTTTTAATTTTTTCCATGTCTAGTAGCATTAAATTTTGTTAGAGGGCACAGGAACAACTTCAATGAGAAGCTATGAAATATAAGCGAAAAATATTATTGTTAGCACATATAGTCCAAGGGCATTCTCGATTTAATGTCCTATTTTCCTTCAACATCCTAAAGAAGCGAGACGCGTCAATTTTTTATGTCCTGGCTCATTTTCCTCGAAAAAACATATCGCGTGTAACTGTGCAGCATATTTTCATACAACTTTGATGAATCGAAAAAAATCGATGAGCCTTCAACATAATCCCTGCCTTATTGCCTGATAAGCCTCAGAACTCAGTGCTAAACTCTTCACAATAACTGACGCGCCATCTCAAATCTCACTTACTCAAGAAAAGTCCCACCCTTGTATCACATGCTATTTTCCTTCAATCGAGGCCCGGCACTGTAAATGTTTTGCGCTGGTGGAAATTTTAGTGACACTCGTCATACTAGTATGGAAAGAAGAATAAAAAGGAAAGTAAAGGCGATAAGTAATAAGTAGGAAAATCATATTTCAGTATAGAACCTAGCCCCTAGTAACAATCAATTGGTTTATAGGATTTTTATTACTTTGGAGAAATTTAACTCAACATTCTAGACAAAAATATCATTGATTAACAAAGATTGATCTCAATACACAAGGTTGTGGATGGAGATAGGCAATTTGAAAGAACTGGATGGCATCCAATATTTCTCAACCTAAGGGAATCTTCAAGAAGAATCTGCAAGATTCTCAATGTTACCTTAGATCTGTTAAACAAGCTTTTGATTATGAAGCAACTACACCTTATTTGATCAATCAGATCAAAAAACTTACTCTCATGGTAACAAAATTGCAGCAGGACTGGATCAACTCCTGCACATCACTTTATCCTAATTCAAGTCAATATTACAATAAAGTTAGAACAAGGATGCAGATCTCAAAGTTCTATAAAAAAGAATTTACTATCCACTTGTATTTATATTAAAGCTAACTAAAAGTTTTAAGAAGGATATTGAGAGAATGGAGTTATATCCTAATCAAGATTCTCCAGGAAGTGAGCGCATGTGCTAGAAGGAGTGACACAACACCTTCAAAAGAGTGTGATGTGGTGCAAATGAGAGCAACCTTCACAAGAGGGCAATGTGGCACATATGAGATCAATTTAAGTCAAAAAATAGATAACCAGGATCATGATTTCACGTTGTTCACCTCAGTATAGAGCAAAGATGACAAGGAAGATGATGAGGAATACCCTGAGAATCAAGCAGAAGACACATCCAATGACAGTATATCAAGTCAGGGTGATGATAATGATGAAGCCAGACAGCATCACAGAGCTACTCAATATGGGAGAATGTCAAAGCCACCAGTAAAGCTGCCTTTTTGCAATATTATATTCAAACACAGGAGTATCAGTATTTGGAGTATACAGCCACTTCAAGTCATGCATTCAGGTAGTTTATGTGTAGAATAAAGTTCAAGTTACAATGGATCTAGCAACATACCAAAAACAACAAACTATAGGGACTGCTCATTGGCGGCTTGTTAACCTGATCCTTCAAAGCGGTCAAAGCATCAAAAGATGGCAGCGGTGTGACAATATATGTACTTCAAAAAGGACTGACAACAGGGCTATTGACAAATTCCGGAACATACACATCTACAAGTGTGACTTAAATCCAGTCTTGGCAAACAGCCATATACAATTCAGAGAAACAAGGAATACTTTGTGAGAGCCAATTTGGCAGTCGCAAAGCAAAGTCATCTCAAATTCTGATACTACTTGAAATTCTACAACGTGATATCTCCAGAATGACCAGAAGGCAGTATGGTCAAATCAACTTTGATGCAAAAGCGTGTTACGACAGTATTCTACCCAATCTGGCATCCATAATTAGTGGTTGTTTTGGCGTTCATGACAATATTGTTCGCCTGCATCACCATCTCCTAAAAATATGCAGTATCATGTTGCAGTGGCAAGATCAACAAAGGAATGGGTTTTTAGACATAGCCAAGACCAACCTATCTATGGAACAGGTCAAGGCAGTGGCAACAGCCCACATATCTAGACAATGATTTCTAGTGTGCTACTAAACTTGTTTAATCAAGGCGCAAGTGGTGCAAGGTATCAAGGTCAAGTTGAAAACTAAGTGAAGATCTCAAGTACATCATTTGTAGAGGCAATCACGTGATTTATAGGATTCTTATCACTTTGAAGAAAGTATTCTCAACTAAAGGACCCTTTACTCTATTGCTCAATGCATTGTGAAATCAGATTCATTGATGGTTTTAACTTTCAAAATGTTTCCATACTTAATGGTCTTTGGGAAGATAGCACTCGTGAATACAAAATATCGCGCCACATTGTATTTTTTATTCTTTGTGATTGGATTGCCTGTTACACACAACAAATTTAAAACATGGGTTGCTCTTAGGTAACTGACACTTGACATTTCTCACCATGTAGCTCTGTCAAGCAAAAATATTGATGAAATATATAGAGTAGATTTTGCATTGTAATCATAGTTCCAATTTATCTTACCTACTCATTGCTATTAGGATAGCTTACCATTACATTCATCCAGTGATACCAGTATCACCTGTGTCTTTCTTCGAGTCCTTTGCGTACTTATCCTAGCTTAAGTTTTATGTAAAAACATTAGAAAAAATTCCCTTTGAACAAACGAGCTCAAGTTTTGAATATGCCCTTCTAAATTTAACTCTTAGACAAAATCCTAAGAAGCATCCACATGACTCGTGTGCATGACTGTTAATGTATTTCGGGAGATAAACATTCGACTATTTATTATGCTCCAAGCTCCAACTGTTGCTCTGTCAATGCTTTTGCCAAATTTCCTAACCATATTACTGAAATAAAAAAAGGTCTTCAAAATGCTGCGTAAAATAGGTTTACCATTTGAGAAACATCTCTAGAGCTCTCAGGCTATAAGATATGGAAAAAGCATACATACAATCCCACAATTCTTCAACTTCTCTTGAATCCTGTATTTTTGGTAACAATACCTAATTCACAGTACTGCATTTTACTATTACTTCATTCAAGAGCTCATAAGGACATGTGGTAACTGACTTTTGTATTGATGTTGAATAAATGACTTGTAGTCATTGCACATTTAGTGGAACTCTATTTTTGAGTTCATCCATCATACCATCTCCAAAGATCATTGCATGGATCCTGCATTAGAAATTCTGAATCTGCATTCTAGCTTTCCCACTTCCCTATGAAGTTCTTGGTTAAAATAGCTCAACCTAATTCCAAAGCGTTTTGTTTTACATTCCTCTTGAAGAAATGCATTTATGTAAGTTGTCTGTTGTCATATCAGTTATTGTCAAATCAGTCAGTGAACTATTTTATGAAAGAACCTCCAGTGACCTAAATATTGCACCTCAAAAGATTTCTCAAGATTTCTCTTGAAAAGATTGAATGCCTACTTAAATCCTCTCCAGAGGATTATGGCTGCTACCTAACCAATCTTGCTCAAATACTTCTACAATGTGTTTGCCTAGGTACTCTTTGCAATTCCCCAAAGTCTTGAGATAATTTAGCTAAATTCTTTACTGCCTTATTTCTGCAATATCAAGTGACTTTACAAACGGTCTAGATTTAGTTTCATATCTTTTTTCACTAATGGTGAATGATGAGCAGTAGCAAAGGGATTTGCACCCCTTGAATGAAACGATGAATATACAGTGACCACTACAGCCAATGCTGATTGCTGCCCACTCCTGTAGTGCTAACACTTATACACTGCTTTCCAAATCTATTATGTGCACACGACTGCTTCAAGACTTGTGCTTTTGCTGTTACATTTTGATGTTTCAACTCTTTATCTAATTCAATTTTTGAGTGCCTTGTTAATACTGCATAGGTGGTTCCATTACTCAAGTTCACAACTTACTTACTTCAAGTTACGTTCTAGTGTAATCTATATTCCATGTTCTGACATCAACTTGAATGCCACATCATTTGAATCAAATTGTTGCATGCATGGATTACCATTGTTTCTAGTATTACTCTAGTTGATTAGGTGACCTTTTTTTCTTTGGAAACATTCCTTTATATGTCCTAACCTATAGAAGACAATTACAATACACCCCTCCCCCAAACTAATCTTTAAATCCTTACAGCAAACTTTAACTTGAATTGTCTTTCTTCCATTTGGCAATGCTTCCTCCCCCCCTTTCACCATGGAATGGGTTTACATGTAGTACAAGTACCTTTCAGCTCAGCGTAACACAGAAGTAAGAATTGGGAGTCATGCTTATAGTTGTCTCACCCTTAATTTCTGGTTGGAAAAAATTATAGTATCCATTGTGCACTCAAACATTTCAATTCCACATGTACTTGTTTACGGGCAGAAGTTCCTGATTCAAAATTCCAATAAGAATTGTATTCGTTCCTAATAGACATCTCATGAGACTTTTTTGTTGCACGGATAATACTGCACTTTTGATCCTCAGGAACATCTTGGTGCAGACAATCAAAATCTTTGTTATTATCTAAAATACAGGTGTTGTCAAGTATCGAAACATCATTGCTGTATTCCAATTTGTTTTCCTCTGTGGGTGATGCAGTAATTAGTACTGTGAAATTGTTGTCACTTTGCGATTGAGTTAATGCAACTTCTGCATTCGAGTGAAAAACAAGTGTATTATTTTCAATTCTGCATAATTCGACATCATCATCATCATCATCAGCGTCATCATCCGGATGAAAACTATCATCTCTAGTTATATTGGGAAGATCCAAAACATGTTCTATTTGAAAAAACTTTTCATCCCATTCGATACATTTATCCTCATGGATATCTCCCCCACCTTGGAGAAACTGTCCACTACCATCGAATACTCCTAATTCATCTTCATTAGGCATACTCCAATTCAAAAAATAAGAATAAACTTCGTCCATTACATTTCCAGTGTCCAGAAATGTGACTGTAGTATCCGAGTTACAACGATTCAAGTCGACAGTGGAAGACATAGAGGATGACGATAAGGTAATAGGAGTAAGGTTTGAATGAGTGACATTGTGAAATTTGGTGGAAGTCATCACTGACGTATCATCCTTGGGATCCAAAGTAGATGATGCAGAGAAATTACAACCATCTAATTCCTCAGTCTCAGTCACGAGAGAAGTTCGATGTTGAAGAAAAAATTGCTCCACCCTACAATTGGAATTGTTACTTTTTGGATCTGGAATGGATCCCGACATCATCATGGTACAGTAGGAGTTGCGATTTTGGAGCACATTTTCGTGGACATTACCTCTGGCAAAAAACATTGGTAATTCCATTTCTAGAAGAGGATCGTGATCGTCATCATCCATATCACTAATTTCATGTCGTATTTCTGGATCATCATCATCAGTATCATCAGTATCTATTGTGGATGATGTGGATGCCTTGATGGAGTGATTATTTGTCGAAATCAACAGACAAGGATTAGTTTCCGAATCATTACTTTTGTTAAACTCATGCATATATTCTGTACCAGAAATGATGACTTGAGAGGAGGCAAAGGGGAGAGAATAATGTTGAGAGCCTTCAACAGTATTTTCAACTGCGTCCTCTGGCTTCCAGGACACATTGTTTACGCTAATCGAGACTGAAGTTTGTGAAATTGTATCATCCTTCCAATCATTCGCGATTCCGTTATCTAACATCGATAATGATGCAATTGCTGGTTCCTGCTGATGTTGTAAAACCGATTTCACCTCTTCCTCTTCTTTGTCACTACTTTCGTCATCGTTACTATTGTAATTGTCATCATTATTTCCTTTACAATTCGTAACGTTGCAAGAATCAAGCTTAAAGATTTCAATCGTCTTGTCAATGTCCTGTAGTCCAAGCAGTAAATCATCGTCATTTTCCAACAACGTTCCTTCCAAATCATGGAATTCATTCCTTACGGAACTTTCATTACTAGAATGGGTGGTACGTCCCAGAATCTCCTCGGATGTATCTAAGTCATCGACTCCGGGCATACTCCAATTCAAAAAATAACCAAAGGTATGGTCAAAGACAGCTTTTCCAATAGATGACCTAATATGAATATCGGATTCCACCGACCTATAGTTTTTGAGAAATTGGTTTGGATCTTTGACATTGTGTATTTGCATTGATATTCTTTCTGTGCTTCCGTCTTTGACAATTAAATTATTTTCACTTGTTTCTTTTGACATCAAGGGAATGAGACTGAAGACATGAGAATCTAAATCACATGCGACGGCATCAAGATTTACTTCCATATTGCCTCCCTTTTCCTTTGTACTTTCAATATTGAAATCATTGCGATGGTTTACAGATTTTTCTTTCCCCCTTGCTTCATCCATAACATGGATATCCCAAATTTCATTCTTAGTTATATTGTAATGCTCCAATGTGGAAACAATAGTACAAGGAGAAGCAAAATGATGACTGCAGGATAAATCAGCATTCATAGGAGTATTATTTCCTTTCTTAACTTCCAATGGAGCTGAGATAATAGAAGGTGATGGACAATCTGTTTCTTGTGCTGTTAAAGCATGGGACGGAGAAGTTGTTGAGGATGAGACCAGAGATGTTGATGGTTTGATTAAGGTTCCCAACGAAGGATATGCAACCCGTTCAACCACGTCATAAATAATTATTTTCCCATGCGAAGAATTAGAGAGTGGAAATACATGTTCACAATTTTTCTTGGAATCCTCACAATTCAAAAGATTTTGATATAATTCATGTAAATTTGTTGTGACATCTCCCAACCAATAGTGCCGAATATTGTTCTTACTCGGTTGCTGTTCAGTTTTACTAGTATCGTCATCAAATTTGTTGTCATGACGTAAAATATCCTCGTTGGGTATCACATCGTAACACGAGATATAAAAGTTTCGTGTCAGATCACCTTGACATAGGGCATTGATATCCAATCGAAGTGGTGGCCAATGAGGATTGGTATCCTTTCGAAAAATTGCCGATCGTGCCACGAGTTCATTTTGATCATTCCAGATTTCATAAAATGGATTCATAGGAGATGTTCCTCTTATTCTTTTGGATGAATCTTGGTTCGGCACTGCTTCTTTGATGGAAGTTGTTGTTGTTAACTTTCTTGTTGTCCTTGAAGATGATGATTTCGTTGTTGTTGACGTAGTTTGATTCGGAAGCAACATGTCACGCGGATCTATACCACTTTGATTATAATCGTCTCTAATCATATCAACTCCTCGAAGGAAGAGCATGACAATATCGGTCATTATTTCGTTCGATTCCGTCATTCTTGGGGATCGATTATTCTCTGAAAAATCTTGAATTTTTATTTTTTCACAAACAAAATGTTTTTTTGTTGGAGTTGCGATGTCACCGCAACTTTCGCAAAACACATTCCTATGCTGACGTCGTCAGGTAACAACGTCGATCGCTATTTTCTATGGCGCTACTGAATATAGTGTCAGCAAGAAGACCATTTTCGGCTGTTCTACTAGTACATGATTCTACGAAATAATATGTTCCTGAGAGCAACTGGTTGGTTTAGTTGTTCACAAGGCGATAAAATAGCATATATTGTAACCGGCAGAATCACTTTTTTCGTATGTACGACCTACATAGAAAGCAAAAGTTACTTAGTTATATCAAGCATTAGATAACTACAGTAAAAGAATGCTAATGGAAAATTCAAGGCAAACTATTTCAAAGATTAACAAATTAATCATTCTACATTCATTGTCAACATATTCTCCGCAAACCAGTAACAGAAAAAAAACATTTTGAGCGCTACTTCGATGATGTCCTTTAATCCCATCTTGGATAAGATTCTAAGCTTGTAGATTAGGATTAAAAGTTCTATGTTTCCTACCTCACATCACTCAATTAATGACAATTGTAGCACATGTTTCCTGTGCATAGACATTGTAGAATGCATCAATTTGAAGAATTGCCTGTGAAATCTTGTCTTGTGAGTCCAGAAATCATATCCGACAATATCTTGCAGCAGTGACACTTGTGCTTCACACAACCCCTCTCGGAAAAAGAGAAAATACTTGCAGGTTTCTCCCTCCAATGCCCTCAATGCACTCTTACCACACATCAAAAAGATTTTGAGGCAAAGGAGGCAGGGTTTCACCTGCAGATATGGATTTTCATCACTGTAGGGTTGTGCAAAGTACCTCCTCTCCTTACCTGTAGTGCTGCTTACATAAAAACACTGTGTGAACCCAAACATCCCCCTTTGGCGGCTAACATTCATATCTCTTGAAAATCTGATGTCCAAAATATTTTGCACTTTATATATTTTGATTTCTGGCCTCCCATGGGTATTGTTATATCCTCAGAAATGAAAACAAGTATGGAGGCATCTTTGCAGAGCCATTTGTTAATGGAAACGGGTCACATTGAAGTAATGAATTGAGTTTTCTGAGATCAGAAACAACTCTCATAGTTCCATTCTTCCTGGCAATAACAAATGTTGGGGATGCCCACCCAGAAGTATAATCTTCTTCGAGGACTCCAATGTCCACTAATCTTGCAATTTGTGTTCATATTTTTGGAGTACTTGGAGAAATTGGTGTTGTTCCTCTTCATTAAAGTTTTCACAAGTCATGGTGACTTCTTCTAGGATTCCAGGTTTACATTCTGCATCTAGGATCTTAGTGGAACGAGAAAACTCATTCATAAGACTCTGAGGTTCATTTGCAGTCAAATAAATGTCTGTAATAACTTTTTGAGAATTCAGAGATCCCCTCCCCTGTCTATCATTGGGATTGTATTTGTATCCCATGTAACAATTTTATTATTGAAATTAAGTATAATCCCTAATTTTCTGAGAAGATCTTGGCCAATGATCATTCCATAAGTGCCTGATGGCTTGGATTGGTCATCAACATGAAAGCCCCAAGCAAATTTGTTTCTTGAGATTAAATTTTGGAAGCACAAAGCTTACCAATCCAGTTTCATCAGTTGTAAACTGACCATTCATTGTATTCCAAGTGGTTTATTCTCTTTATTTAGATTCATAATATCCTTGGATGTGAAAGGTTCAAGAATGATGCTGCTACTAGCACCGGTATCAGCCAGTGTGTGGTTGGATGAGAATTTCCAGCTAGTTTTATACTAGGTCTACTGATAGTAGGGAGAAGTAAAAAATACTCCTGCATTTTATCACTACTATTAGTTAAGTTCATCTCAATTGAGAGTAGGGATTCAGCCTTCCTCTTTTTGGGATTTTCCGCCATTGCAGGTTTTAACTGTTTTTTAAGGGCATTAATTTCCTCCAAAAGAGCCCTTTTTTCCGAAACAGCCTTGGTCCCCCCTGAGCCATGTTGTGGTTAGTTTTGTCACACTAGCGATACCAAATTTTATTTTCTGTTGTTTTTGGTCCCATGAAGAGGCATTTCCTGCTTTTGCAACCTAATGGCGCACCTTTAGATATCGTTTAATCCTAGATCTCCAATTACTATTTCTAGCACCTCAAGATCAGATACTTCCACGTCTTCACCACTGTATGATGTTGTCTCAATGTCATGTATTACAAATTGTGTAAGCGGTAACAACCTGAAAGTGATTACAGTGCTCTTAGCTGCTCTAAGAGCTTATAAAAATTGAAAAGTACTTTTAGAGCTTATAACAATTGAAAATCTGGTCTAAAGGTTACTTTTTATCTCAGACCTCTTGTGAGTCTATTGCAACGTGTTTCCTATAAAATCTTTAGCATACGTGTTAGATTACACACACTAAACATATAGACTTTGTGTTCTTAGTTTCACAACTTAGATTCATCAAACCTGAATCTTGATATATTCCTGCTTGTAACTTAGGAATCTGTAATAGTATTACTAATATGCCGGTTCTGAAAGATATTGAATGATCTTTCCATAAACAAGCAATATAAAGCATCACTAAGATCATGTAAGACTAGTGTTATATATTTTCTTAATGAATTTAATTCAAAGGTATGTCATAGTTTCATAATGCAGTTAAGGACTTCATTTAGCTCGACAAACCATAGTGGATTAATTTTGTCACCCAGATGCTTCTTTATTAATCAAACTCGATTGCTTATTTGGCTCATTCGGATTCACCAAGGAGAATGTTTTTATCACATCCATAACCGTCAGGCCAAGATTAGATTCTTCTGTCATGATGGCTTTCCATGGCAAGATTTCAACTTTTTCTGGTATAAAGAAGGATCAGGGAAGGTGGTATAATACCATTTGAGCTAAATCCAAGCCAAGAGGGTAAAGAAAATTGCTTATGGATTTGGAAATTCTCTTGGAAAAGGTTGCAAAGGATATGAAGAAGTCATGTTAAGAAATGATTCTGGAGTATTTACTTTAGCATTACAATATTCATTTAACTTCTTTCTCTAATACCAAAGAAGAATCGTCTTCTAAAATCTTTTGGATCATATCCCTTTCTTAAATGAATGATTGGTGGGTAAGGATAGTGCCCTGAAATAGAGGAACATGTGTTTTTAGAAAGACAAGTTTATATCATTTTTCGGTTTTGATGTTGGAAGTTGGAGGGGATGTTCAAGGCATGTACGGTCTAACATGGAAGAATACTTATAAATTTTGGCATGAAAAGTTAGGTTATTTCGTCCAGGCGTCTTGATAAAATATTGACAAAAAGTACATTGCTTGACATACTGTCGTTACAGAAATATGGTTTGTTGGTGTAGAAAGGAAGCTACATCTGCATTAGAGTTCAGGAGAGGTGCACTGTAGATAGTCTCCTGTCGATACACAAAACAGAATGTTTTTAGACGATGGCGCGAACAAGTCTTCGAGCTTCTACGGCCTTAATCTACACTATTCTGTTACACCTCCATTTCCACCATCTTCACAGATGCTTTAGCTTTTCATTTTCGAATATTATAACGCGGGAAAGAAAGCCCTTTGTTCCTCGTCGTTCATACGGAGCACTGAGTCTCAGCGTTGTTGATGCTGATAATCTACCTGAAAACCTTACAAAATTGAATCCAATGATTGATACAGATTTCTCCTCTTGGATTGAAGCAATTCAAAAAGCTACTATCCGCCAGCTTCAATCGTCAGACGAATGGAAAGAGGATTTAAGTTTACTTCAGGTGAAAAAGTTGACTGCTGATGATCTTGAAAAGGAGTCACGCATTCCTATTCCCCAAGCTGAATATGACTTTGATGAACGCTTGTATGTAATCAAGTTACCAATGCCCATTCCAACAGAAAAATACAGCCCTGTCCCCCAATTCTTGTTCCTACGCGCGGACGAACTTGTACTTTTCGATTGTTTCGGAAGGAATCGATGGTGTATATTAATTGGTAATCCAGGCATTTCAAAATCTTGGTTTCAATGGAAGTTTATTTTGCTTTGCTACCGACAAGATTTGCATCAGAAGTTGAGGTCCAGTGAAGCTGAAGAAGCCATACAATCGAGAGCCTCAAACTCTGAGGGATCCATAGAATCTTTTTTCGAACTGAACAACAAGCCATTTATTCCAAACCTCATTCTTCGAACCATAGCCGGTCGAGAGTCCTTACTGTTTTTTGTCAATCGCCCGATGAATGTGTATTTTATTCAGCACACTCCTGAAAGCTTAAGGCTTATTACAGATGGAAACTCTACAATCTTGTGGGAACCAGATGAGGGAAACACACCTGTAAAATATAAATCTATTTTATCCCGGATTATTGCAACAGTATCTCCAGACATGAGGCGTATTCATGAATTTCAAAAGAATGCTAGAAGGTTCTACATGCCCTGCCCTAGTGAGCTACAAATTAGATTGATGGGATTGATTTATCGCAAATATGCAATGGAACAAGACTCTATTACCGACGAGATCATTCACAAACGTGTGCAGGAATATGGTCCATTCATTCGAAACGCCTTATGCTGGTTAGATATTGATTTCAAAACTTACGAAAGAGCACGAAACGACGAAATTAGGAGGATTTGTGCCACAGATTTGACAATGCGGCAAGCATTTGAGACTTCTACTCATATCATGGAAGATAATAAAGTTTCATCAGGCTCATCATGTTTATCTCATCGTCTGGCAAGATTTGTTGTAGATCGAGACAGCACAATTTGTTGTGAGACCTATGCAGACATTAAATATCGATTCAGCAGTGAAGAAGTTTTGAATCTCTTTTACACAGAAATCGGTAAAATGAAGATTGAGGCTGTAATGGCGCATTTGATAGAAGTGAATCAGTGTCTCATTGGTATTGAAGACTCTACACCTATATTTTTTGAACGCTTGTTTATGTTACATTCTTTGACAGGAATAGAATGGAAATGTCAACAAATGCCAATGGGTCAAAGTGTTGATAATGCTATTGATTGGAAGCCATTCAACGTAAAGTTGAATTACGTAGAACGTACTATCACATCCGTTGAAAGCATGAAGTCAGGAGTGCTCTATTATCCAGCTGATAGAACTTTTCCGTTAGTTGACATGTACTACAAGAATGAAGAAGGAAAATTAAATTGTATACGAGCAACCTTTGCAAAGAATCATGCTAAGAAATTGTCACCTTACCAGAAATTTTATGATGCAATTGGAATAAGTCCTGAAAACCAAAAAGTGAATTTATTCTTTTTGATTTTACCTAGAAATATAAAGTATAGTCAAGAGTTCAATACAGAAGGTAAATTTTGGAAGAATCCTGAAAAAGATGAAGTTGAAACAAGATGGAAGGATTGTATTGAGTTCCATGCACTTTTGCCACCTGACACCTTTGAAGCCAGATTTCCAAAAATTTCAGAATTGGAAGATGACTAATTACAGAATCGTTTTTTAATTAGCTTTTCAACTTATTTCTTTCTTTAGAAGTGCAATTGTGAACATGTGAGGAATGTATGAAGTCTTCTGCCATATCTTTGCATCCACCAAGCCAAGTTGATTCAATTTCAACAAATCTATCCTCATCTCTGTGCTGGTATTCTCGGATGTCAATTCATATGCTGGTGTGAATAATTGACTCAATAATATCCTCACAATGAAATGACTTCCTTGATTGGGTGTAAAATCATGAAAGTTCATCACATTTTTGCTTATTAACTTACCAAAGTAATTCTTCAACTACTGGAAGTGCAATTCCCAATGATAAATTGAGATTGAACAATTAACAAAATGATTGATTTACTTGTAATGCAACATTTAATCACGTATAATGTTGGAAGGAAGATAAGGTACCCTAATGTTAATTAAGTAAGAATCTAGTTTGGCTTAATTTGATTTATGGTAACTGGAAATTGAACAATAACAATCTACAACCTCCAGATGATGAAGACACTTTGGATGCAGAAGAATTGGAAGAAGACGCTAGTGATTTAGCTCAGGCAGAGGATGCAACTCTTGATGAGGCTGAAATCAGGAAGCAAAATAAAGCTTTAAAACAAATTTCAAAGTTGAAAAGTTGGTTTAATCCCGATTTGGCAAAATTCCTCGAAACACAAAATTCGGGTAGGGAAATGATTGTCGAAACAGAGGATTTTGCATTTTATATGGTAGACCTTGTCAACGAACCGGAGAGTTTTGATGAGGCATACAATCATCCTGAAGCGGACAAGAAAATTATGTGGCGCCGCGCAATTACAAAGGAATTCGAAGAAATGGAAGCCAAAGGAGTTTGGGAGAAATTTCTGAAGTCGGAGATTCCCAACGGACGAAACTGTATCAAAAATTAAGTGGGTTTTTAAAACCAAACATAACGGAATATTACGAGCGCGGTTAGTGGCATGTGGCTACAGTCAAATTCCTGGAGTGGATTTTCAGGAAAGTTATGCGCCGGTTATCAATGATGTGACATTCCAAATTCTTTTGGTCACAATGTTAACCTGGAATTTAAGTGGAAAAGTAATCAACATTGAAACGGCGTTTCTTCACGGCAATCTCAAGGAAACAATCTTCATGGAGATACCAAAGGGTATGGATTCAAATAAAGATGAATGCCTAATTCTAAACAGAACCATTTATGGTCTTGTTCAATCTGCAAGGGAATTTCACAATAAACTTGTTTTGTGTTTGAAGGGTTGTGGCTTCATGGGAAGCCCTGTTGACCCATGCTTGTGGATCAAGCATTCAGAATTTGGAATCCTCATGGTTGCCGTGTATGTTGACGACTGTCTTGTTGTTGGAAGAGATGAAGGGATCCAGGACATGATAAATTGTCTTAAAAATTGCGATTTTGGCTTGAAGATTGAAGACAGCATGCCAGACTACCTAAGTTGCAAGATTCAGATCAACCAAGCAACCAAAACTACCTACATCATGCAACCACATCTAATCAAAAGCCTAATTGATAAATTTGGAGAAGAAGTCAAAGATTTATGCAATTATGGAACCCCTGGCACGCCGCGATTCAAGATGGTAAGGCCATATGATGCAAACAAGGTGGATGCCGCAATGCAGACAAAATACAGGTCTGGAGTTGGTATGCTTCTGTACCTTA
>CAAAJI010001070.1:0-14461 GCA_900642245.1 Fragilaria radians | reverse complement strand
GGTTTATGGAAATGAAGGCAAGATATCAGGGTCAGGAAGCGTTGCGGCGAAAATTCTTCAGGCTTATCTGGGCATGAAAAATATTACCCTCCCTGGTCGACATGCTGTCGAACAACTGTTGTTTAGGTTACGTTATCTACAATTTAAGGGCTCGGCTGCAGAAGTTGCGACGACATCAACCAGTGATTATTTATTATCCCAAGATATGCTTCATCTTATCAATCAAATCGAATTAAGAAAGTTCGCGCATGGGGCGCGGCCAAACGAAGGAATCTTTGATAGGCCTATTCTTCGAAGTCGGGCTCCGAAAAAAGGTAGTCAATCGATTCCATGGGGAAGCTCTCCAGTTCGTACTTTTCCCTGTGGTAAGTTGTGCATTGAATTATTGATCAATTCTTTCTTTCTTCTCACTAACCTGTACGAAATAACAGCTCTGCTTGCAGTACAAGAACTCTCCTTTGGGTCGTCTCGTGTTCGTCACATGGATGCTATTGACGATATCATGATAGCTAACAACATTGCAAATTCAGCAAATGGTGATAAAGCGGAGTCGTATAATTATTTATGGACTTGGGAGGATACTGCAGATGAAATTCACCGAAATTTGTTACGACTACGATCTCATGATTCTGCTAGTCTTTCAATTTTTTCTGGAGCACAGAGTATCAAACGCAAACCTGAAGAGCAAACGATGGCAAACGAGCCTATGAGCATTTTCGGGTTGAGTTGTTGTGTAGTGGAACCTTCCATGGGACACTAAATCATATCATGGGACACTAAATCATATCATGTAGGGATAGTCAAAACTTCATTTTTTCATTATGAGTTGGGGAAATTAGATTTGTAATTAGGAATATAGCATCTAGTTCATTGTGATAGAAAGACGAGATGTCTCAATTATTATGGTGAATAAAACGCATTCATCGTAACTTGTCATAACTTCAGGTCATTGCAGTATGGAGTGAATGTAATCCCAGCCCTCAAAGTTAAAAAGCGTGGAGGAAGATTATTCCCATTTCTTACAACTATAAATTAGCGAAGCTTCTATAGCCACAACTTAATTCATGCTGAGACTTTTTCCCCTTTGCTCTTGTATCCAAGACTTGCAAACAGTTGAAAAAGCTAATGCCAATACAATTGACTTTACAACCTCTTAATTTATACTGCATTTACAGTACAAGAAGAAAAAATTCCATAATTGAAGAATCTCTTTGATACAGCTTTCTCCCAGGGTTAGAAAAACTTGATCGGTATCCCAAAGGACAGCTCACCAGGCTCTGAGCTTGTGTCCTGACGAGGGATTTGAGGGGTTACTCCTCCACTCTGAAGCTCCTTCCAAAGCACTTCAGCGTAGGATATACAGGTTTCTTCTGCCTCTGAATCGGGAGAGTCAACACGGGATGTTCGTTCAAAATTCTTGGTTTAAGCTCTGAGACATAGAGCCAAGTCTTAGGCGTTGGATGCTTCGAATGGAAGAAAGAAAACTTAGTGCATATTCTACACATTTCTTTTCAAAAATACCAAGGTATTGATATCGTTAGAATGTACAAAAACAGATTCTGACATTTCAAAAAACCTTCTAAAATGGCAAAAACATGGTGTAAGGAAGTCTAGCGTCTCAGTGCAAGGATTCTTGAATCAACTAGATAAATACAACAAATAAAAGTAAAGTGGAAGAGAAGATTCACCGCACATATCGGATTTTATACTTTAATTTCTTTTAACAAAAGGGTAAACTATCTACAGTTGACAATGTGAATCTGCATTTCTTTGATTTCTTGACCACATATATGTTATCCAATTTTGCATTTTTGACGTCAAATTAGTGAAGAGAGTTTCTTCTTTGTGATACAAGTCAATAATTGGAGACAAACTAAGGAAATACCTACTCAAAATTAATTTGACGGCAGATACCAAACGCGTTCTCCCTTACCTTCCGTTGTAGCTCATGGTTTATGGTCCAAAACTGAGATGATCCTAATTAGAAGTAAGAAGGATTTGTGTCCTAATGAATTTAATGCACGTTGTGATGAGAAAAAAATGGTGACATGAATTGGAATAAAAATAGCAGCAGATTAATGGCAACATTTGCTTGGAATTCTTTGAGAAAAGAATTGAGTGAATCATCAGTATTCACTGTTTAAATGTTTGGTTTGCAACAGGAAATCAAAAGAAACAATGGAGGGGATGAGTTGAGGATTCAACTTCAAAATGAGACGATGGCCGATATTTAGGTTTATACTTACCCTCAATTTACTACCTCAAAATCCTATTGTGAAGAGGCTCTCTAGCAAGTTTAAACGTAAGATATATAGAATGAGGCCTCTTCACTTTGGCTAATTGCCGGTTGCTATTTGAATTTATTTTATTCTTGCTTGGATTAACAAAAGATAACGGATATAAATGCAAGTCAAGGATCTTGTGATTATGAGGGTTATTTAGACTTGAAGTATTAGGCAAAGAGAGGCGCAATTTACTCTGCAGTTCAAAGGTTACTGTGGGAAGTTGAAAGACTAGGCAGCTACATGTAAGTCAAAACAAATGAATTAAGAAGAAGAATGTTTTTGTGAGTAATAGAAAACGCAAAAATAGCTGTAAATGATTTAAAAAGACAGAATCACGGAGAAGGATTTTTCTTAAATCATCAATCAACTTGGATATTCGTTTTCCACTGCCTGTGAATACCAATCAGAATACTCCTTCTTCATCCCATTTCGAAAAAGAAATTAACCGTTTTTTTTTCTCAGTGAATCCAACACTTATTCGCTTGCACTCTCTACAATCCCGTAGATTGATTTATTATGTAACATTCATTTTCGTTTGACTTTATCCCTTGAGTTGCTTTCATGTATTTTTCTTCCCGGAGGTTTCCTGAAAAAATGCCGTTTTAAAATTAAGAGATACTTGAAATCCCCAAATCAACTTGGCAACAAGCAAATTCCTGAATTTGACTTTGTTCACAACCGGAGCAAAACTTTCACTAAAGTCATTGCCTGAGACTTGACTGTCACAAGTCTGACTCTGGCAACTCAATTTCTCTTTAACTTAAGAATTTCCTCACATTTAGTACATCTTCTACCCTCGGGAATTACTTCTTTTGTGATAATGCACCAATCCTTCTCATCACGCATGCCTTGAAACTCCCTGCCACTTGCTTCCCTCCATTTGTTTCTTTCAACTTGGCCTCGCGAAATATTGTTGGTTTGTTAACAAGGTTTGTACTTAATAATGCGATATGTACTTCATGTAGATCTAAAGG
Organism: Fragilaria radians; assembly: GCA_900642245.1. Lineage (NCBI taxonomy): Eukaryota > Bacillariophyta > Fragilariophyceae > Fragilariales > Fragilariaceae > Fragilaria > Fragilaria radians. The sequence continues at coordinate 11,202 of CAAAJI010001070.1, read as the reverse complement.
ATGTACGTTCCTGATTGAATTCTTCAACAACTCTTGCTGTTTCTGGGTGAAATCTACTCTCTAAAAGTAGTAACTGTCGAATACACTTTCTTATTCACAATTTTTTTCAATTTATCTGTTGAAATTCTCTCTTTCCTTCTCTAATTTCAAAAACATGTAATAATAATCATTGTCATTATCACTTGTGGTCTCAGTAATTGGGGATGTCTCCATAATCCAATGTTTGTGATACTTGCCTGTCCAAGTCACATCTCTTTAGTCATTTGCCCCTTAAGCATCAAGCTCCACATTTGACAAATATGAATTTTAAAGGTTTCCTTGAATATCGAGCAAAATTGTTGCAAGTCCTATCTCGCCGAAAACTCTCAAATATGAAGGCAACTTTTGGATTCACACCAAACTAAAATTGAAAGGGAAACTTCACATCCAACTCAAATGAAGTAGAGTTTGACAACAAAGTTGATGTTCATGGCAAGCTTAAGAAGAAAAAGCATTAACGTTTGTCATACAACCTCATTTGATTTAAGGAATAGACGTGAAAATTCTGAACGCTGCATTTTAAAAATTGTTGGATTAAACAATCGAGGGAACAAAATTGATAAAGAAAAGCAGTCAAGATATCGTGCTAACTCTGGATATATCATATTTGATAAAGTATTCAAGACCTGATCTAGCAAATATGGTCAGAGAGTAAGCAAAATGCATGGATTATGTGTGTTTTAGTTTCCTATTTTAATGTTTACAACTGAATCCAGTGTATGAGAGAGAAGAATGGAGTTGGGTCAGTCAGTGATAGTGTTGCCCCAATCTCCTGGAGATTCAAAGGACAAAAGATGCATCATTTTCCAGAGGCAAGGCTGAATACGTTGCTACATTAGAAACCTAAAAAGGAAGGTATCGGGGTTGAAGCTCAACTTCTTATTACGGTTAGAAGGGATAACATTAGTTCTATTTTCATAGCATAAAAATCAAGGTTAGGTATCATTTCCTTCGCAAGCATGATGAAGATGGATTTATTCAGGATAAATTTGTCAAGTCTGAATGTAATGGTCCGGATATTTATGGAGAAAACATTTGGAGAAACATGTCTGTGATAGGCATGTTAATAGGCTTTTAGATAGGATGCAGGATTTGAAACCTTGGAAATTGAGGGTACTAAGGGTATTGGAACTTTATTCTAGTTTATGTTTCGAATTCGAAAGAACCAGTGGTGAGTCAAAGATTCAGTTTCAAAATGAGAAGAGTGATGGATATTTATAATTCAGCTATCACAATCTGAGTGTGAAGGGTCTCTAACAAAGAAGTGCATATGTCCCTGATGTGAAGACTTCAAATATTGCTAGTTACTAGAGAATTAGAGAATATAAGTATATGAATTGATTCTACGTTACTGGTCAACAGAACGTTCAATTCTGTAACCTAATTACATTCAAAATGTATCACCCCTAACAGCATTTATGGAGCAATCCTTACATGCACAAAACAAAATAAATCTGGATAAAAATGCAATTCTACCCAAGAAACATTGAACCTCTTTATCCCATGTATTTGATTGTGTGATGTGTTGGTCCTCTCTGAACCCATAAAGGATATCTTGACAATTCGATCATGATCTTGCCTCGTGAATTCTTAAGAATCAAGAATCTTGAACGCTTTAAATGATTCTCACTCACTCATTGTTCAAGGCTGAAAAATAGCTGGAAATATCCTAATTATGATACTGCATGGCTTTTTTAAATTTGCGTGATGACACTCTATTACTGAGTGATACGAAAATGGTGGTTAGAATAATACATTCAAGTAAGCGTGGAAATCAACAAGAACGTGAGTTAGCTGTTTGCCAACAGATATTTTTCTATTATGGAAATTTTTACATGAATAGGCTTGGAGGTAAATGCAGAAGTATAGCAGCATGACTATTGTGAACTTTAACTGAAAAGTAAATTGTAGTTTTAGAAGCAGATAAAACATTGATTGGATATGTGAGAAACAATCACAGAGAACCCTATCTTTAAGTATTGCTAGTACTTGACTTTTGCTTTAGATGTCCATGCGTCCATGTGATAGATTGTCCCTTTTTTTATCAATTCGAATTTCTATTTTGGGGCATGGCACTTTCCCTTCCGCTGCAGCCTCCCAATTGCTAGATGGTGGAAACTCGCTACCTAGTAAATCCGCTTGGGTGCAATAGAAATCAATATCACCATTGGTCCCTGGCTTTGCTCCCCTAGGTACAATTGAAATATACCAATGCTTTGTATTGTTGCTTATATGGCAACGAAATATAGAAAACTGGCACTCTAGTCCTTTCCATTCTCCTTTCTTAACATATTTCCCTACACCGTCAAACACGCCTTCTCGAACGTACAATCCATTTACAGTATCTGCTCCTGCTCCATTCACAACTATTTCTTCACTACGGTAACTTTGGATATCATCATGGATTCTGGACTGGTCATCATCGTCTTCATCAGAATCTTGAATGCCTTGTAAATCGTAATCTGCCTGTGGATTGTCTGAAATTGTTTCATCTTGACGACTAGCAACATCGCTACAACGTTGAGATCCTAACTCATTTCTGTAATACAAATCTCGCTCCAAGAAAGCCCATGAGCTTCTGTGCTGTTGCATCCATGATGCCACAGGTTTGAGCTCCATTAAGGACTTCAGCAAGTCAATGTAGTGATCAAAAGCATACTGTGTTTCATTCGTATACGGAATACTAGTTCGATTTGACACAAGACTTTCAAAACCTGTAAGAGTCCTATATCTTGTTTTCGGCTTTCCATAATTGCGGTAATACGATCTGGTTGGTAAGTATCATGAATACTTACCAAAACTTTGAGAATCATTGTTGCCGATGCCCAGATTTCATTTCCGGTCCATGCATTTGGTGATCTGTAGATAGCTCTTAACGTATCCACGGTAAGAGCAGATGTATCCCGCTCTATGGAGGTTGCAGCCAATAAATACTCTGCTAAGGGTTCAGATGTTTTGAAGGCATAAGCATGAAATTCGAAAACGTCAAAACCAAGAAATGTCAGGAAGCCAATTTCTTCCATTTCCTCGTTTACTGCAGATACGTCCAATGTCACGCTTTCTGCTGTGCAACGCAAAGAGAAGCGTCCATCTACATTTTCAAGTCTGATATCCTTGGATCGCCTCGAAAGATCCGGTCTATACCCAAATGTGTGTAAATCTCTCCGCACGCGAGATTCATTAGTTTGAGCAGTGTCTCGATAGTAAGCAAGAAATCCCTCGAGTGAGAGGGAGAATCCCGAGCTTCTTGTTCCATTACCGTTAGTTGATGGATACTTGGTCAAGATATCAAGGATTTTTTGTGTCGGAACCGAAGTGGAAACCAAACCACAACGACTCAAATATAACTCAATATCCTGCTGATTCATACTAGGACCGCTAGATGAACTATTTTCCTCAAAGATAGTACTTAAAGCCTTGGATGCTTTGTCTGAAAGTAACAGATAAGGGCGACCCCTATCGTGTTCGGATACTTCAACGACGATGGGTGCTAATGTCAAAAAGTTAATTCCATTTAGTATCCCTAGAGCCTCAAAAAGGGATGTGTATTCACCAAATACGGGGACAGCTGATCCGCGATGACTGATATCACTGTTCAGCCCTTGCGAGTTTGTTAATGGATAGAGATGAGAAGAATGATGAGTCTCTAGGCGTTGCTGCGACTCAACAACTTCAAACGAAAGACAAGCTCCTGGGAAGGAACAGCGTAGAGTCAAAGGAGATTTCTCTCTCAATACAAGACATATCATCCTCTCTGGGACATGACTCAATTTCAAGGCCCTTCGTAGTGTGACATCACTACTCTTTGCAGGACTAGCAATTTCTCGAATTAAGGTACAAAGCTCAGGAATATAACGCCACGTTCTTGGAGCTCCTTCAAGGAGTTGATTGATGAAAGAAATTACAACACCAATGCTGGAGGATCTCGGTGTTCCCACAGTTTTTAAATCTTCATATACATTCCATGAACCTTGAAGTTTGGTAGGCATTGCAGCTTTGCCTAGCCATTCCTTAAATCCAATTATCTGTTCTTTCCAAGCCTGTGTCCATCGCAGTAAAGATGATCTTTCTTCTTCAATAGTTACACATGAATGAATTGCAGTTGAAATAATTGTTATTACAGCATGTCGCGACTCTTGATCAGGACAATCTGAGATGTATGTGCGTAACCAATTGGAACTGACCATTTCTGTGCGTTCTGCAAGCCTTTTCAAGAAGAATCTGGCCGCATCTTTATCACTTCCCAAGGCTTCACACAACATGGTAACCCAAGGCTTAAGACCAGACTTATCAGAAGCATAGAGGAGGACATCAAATAAAAATGTTAACAACATATCTATTGTGGCTGACTGCCATGAAAGAGATCCTTCATGAGCCTGCAGAGGCTGCACTTTATTCTTTCTTGAAGATACGCACAAGCCAAGGAGACCTTTTAAAAAAAGCTGGAACTCAGACTCAAAAAGAAAAGTCTGCCATTTATGAGTTGAGTTTGACCGCCGGACATCAGGCTCGTAAGTCTCGTAGCCTGATGTCTTAGTGATAGTAGAGTCTTCATTATGATCTTTAATATTTTCTCCTTCGCAGGGAAGTGGAGTAGGCTTGACCTTTTCATAAAAGAGCATCAAGGCATTTGCAAACTGTTCACTTTCAACAGTGTGTACCTGACCGTTGGGCCACTTTGTTTCTTTCTTCACTTTTCCGCCAAAGCATTCTTGCTCAATTAAAGAAGGATCAAAGGGAGTGACATCTTCATCATCAAACTTGTACCATTTATGCTCTGCGGATGCTGTATTTGATCGATCTTTGATGAAACTGTAGTAATGACCACCTTGTGCAACTCCTGCATGAACTAATATTCCTACTAGATTATAATCATACTCATCATCAGGTAACGTTTGGGATTTTTTTCTATAATTTGAGTTTTCATCTTCCGTATCCATAGCAACGATGGATTCATTGTCTTGATTAGTAACAATGTTTTCCGTGGCATTAACTCCTTCAAGCGTATATTTCTTCATGTTGAGAGTTTGTCCAAAGGCACAACGACTATTCAATTTTACCGTTTCGAAAGTGTTGTAGTCCAAATCAAACCGCTTTAACGACAGTACAAGAACGTTAGGGAGGGCTGAGATTGCTGTTTTCAATACCGTATCAGTGTTAGCTTTGCAACGGTCACAGAAAACTCTATTATTTCCTTCCATATATTCAACCTCACACATAGACTCCAACGCTTCTGTGATATCGATTTTGCCTCGGATCTGACAATCAATGCTCATCAGATTTTCTTCTCTATTCGTGGTGAGGCCGCATTCCTTGCACACCTTTTGTTTTGCCTGCTTCAATCCAAATGTATGCTCAAGATACCTAAATTGCTTGGGTGCCCATCGCTTAAGAGCAGTTTCCATCCGATCGAGCAGCTTCATGGCAAATTCCGAGGCATCATTTTGTTGCCAAACATCAAATTCCAGCTTCAAACAGGTACAAGCTTCAACAAATGCACGAGGATCAAAGCATCGACCACGCGAGCCTTCATCTAGATGAATAAAAGTTCGTTGAACTTCTTCAAATAAATGACGGGCAAGTGCTTCGTCATCAGTCTCTTGAATTGAGATATCAGAGCTGTCACTGCTTACTGTTTCTTCTCTTGTACTTTCTCCCGATGAAATACGTTGGCTTGATACTATGTCGAAAATCCCAGTTTCCTTACCTGGACGACCTTCAGATAGTATGAATTCATCGGACATTGCCGGAGGAATCGCTGCCACATCTTCTGGAGTCACAAATTGACCAACTGAGGATGTCACCTGAATTGGACAATATCGAATTGTATGCATTCCGGTCAAGCTGTCGTATCCTTCTACAGTTGCATCGTAGGAAATGCCATTATCCCACTGAAGGGAAATTGTCTTACCAATCAATTCAGGACCTTTCGAAGAGGGTCCGCCACTTGAACGAAGTTTTTCTGGAATTGATGCAGCACACATTTCTTTCCTAAGATCGTTCATCATAAAAAGCTGTTGGAGAAAGGAATTCATGTAGCAAGTACAGCCCTGATTTTTCAACCCTGAATACTTTGACAGGTGTCTGATTGAGGGACGTCTTTGTGAATCGTCCCCATTATAGCCATATCCCCAATGGTTACGCAAGAATGGGGCAGCTGCAGCAACGATTCCATTGATTCTTGTCAATAATGCTATGTAGCCAAGACCTCCGTTGCACGACCTTGATGCAGCAGCTATAGCTTCAAACGCAAGATGTCGAGATTCCTTGTCGCAACAAATACTAACAGAAGTAGGACCCTCGCTTGGACATAAAAAGCCATCAAAAATAGCACCCATCAAATCAACCAAAACTCTATCCAAGTTTTTTGACCTTGATCTTGAAGGTGACGAAGGATTCACAGGTAAGTTTAAGATTTTTTCAGACCATTTTTCGATTTCCAGTGGTGCCGTTAATAAATCTGTGCCATTAACAAACGATTTACCTCCATCTGTCTCGATCAATGCTCGAACGATTTTGAGACATCCGCATAGAACACCAGTCGATGCATCCATTGCAGCAGCATCGTTTGATGGGCGAGGACAGCAAGCTAATTTCTTGCAAACAGCAGTTGCTAGCGATTGCAGCTCTTTTTCGGATGTCTTCATTTCGACACGGAAGATAGAACCACTCTCACCATCACCGGCGCCCACAAGTTTTTTCAACACGTCAAAGTAATCTGCTGTATTGTCACAGTTGACATCAATATCATCCAGCGCATTAATTAACCATGGAAGTACATGGCTTGCTAGTAGTGGGATGGATAGAATTAAATCATGCGTATTCTGTCGAATTTTTGATGATGTTCCAATGTAAGAGGTTGCGCGAGAGTTTTCAAATCCACCTTGCCAGAGAAGTAAAGTGATTAAAAACTTTTCAGCCGTTCTACCTGGAAGAGTTATAAACGTCTGGGTTGAAGTGGGTGATTTGAACAAAAGTCGAAGTAATACCAATGTGTTAAATATTGTGAAAGAAGAAATTCCGTCGTCATTTATCACCATGTCTGTTAGGCTCTTTAATAAACCTTTGGTACTTGAGAGTGCATCTAATAATCGACTTTCTGCATCGTCCGGCATTGTGTCAACATTACCTGCTATAGATGAGATTTGAGAGTTTCCAATTAAGCAACATTTTATAATTCGCAAAGCCGCAGAGTCTCCCATTCTTTTCTGATTCCTGAAATTTTCTTGCACAGGGGAGGCAAAAAAGTCAACTACTGCATGGAATCCCCCAGAATCAATAAAGCCACGGCGAAACGCTTCAGAATCGGCAAGCATTTTCTCTGTTAGTTCAGCCTGCCATGTTGAAGGGAAAGAAGACAAAACTTCAGGAGCAGGTTGCAAAAACGAGTCAATAGTTTGAAGGACATATATTGATCGATGATAGCATTTCTTATCGAGTAAGATCGACCATTGCGAAGGATCTTCCATGGGAGTATCGTCACTTGCAATACCTGCTGTTCCTCGAACTTTCTCCATAGTTCCCGAGTTGGTAGGCATTGCAAGAAGAAGATCCCACAAAAGATTGTGCAAATCATAGCAAACAACACTTTTAGACATGTCATTCTCGATTGGAAGAGCCTCTACCACAGAAAGCAAAGTGTAAAATAGACGATCCGCTATGCCACCCTTACGATTCGCAACTACAGAATATAAATCTAGCACAGGAGATGTTGAATTGTGTTGTCTTGGTTGCAACTGAGATATAGCCTGAGTCTGCCTATCAGTTATTAAACACACCATTTCACATCCATGCCCGATCCCTAAGTTATCGACAGTTGAATCGTCGGGAGCAACATTGAGACTCATTTGGACCTGGTCACCAGATAACGTTTTGGAATTCGTCACCTGACGGCCAGTGATAGATATTGGCTTAACAGACGAGACCCGGCAATTGCAATGCTGAGCAACTTTCATCTTAAGAGATCCCAATGTTTCCAATGGGTGAATTTCAAGAGGAAATCGTAAAGTTGGTGCATTCCTTGGACCTTGGCCATCTTGGGTTTGCATTTGAGTTGCTGTTTTCTTGGCAACTATGACAATTTGGCGATATCCAGATTGTCCGCGCATGCCATGAGGTAGAAGGCGGATTATTTCTGTGATGGCACAATCTCTTGGAAGACTTATCATGGAAGATATAGCTGCGGACGTCACTGAGCTTCCGATGCCACCATCGTGACCAATCGCTGAGTTCAAAATTCGAAGGCAACGCTCAGCCGATCGCTGAGCAGATAATACTCCTTCACGTAATCCTTTCTTTACACGCTGGAGACAATCAAACACTCGATCACCGAAATCGACATCCTCAGTTGCATCCATGTATGTACCTTGAAGTCGGTTGGTATTCGCAGACCAAGCGTTGGGGATAGACCTGTTCATAGCGGAAATCGAGGCATACACAGAGAGTAGATCCTTCATTGCTATCGTAGCTACATTTTCATCCCGAATTGTCAGGCAGATTCTCCAGAGTGCTTCCTGAGCAGGAGCAATGGAAGTAAGGGTGTTACGAAGTTGTTTGTACAAAATTTGAAAGCTATGATAAGCTTGTTCTCCCATTACCTCCCAGTTCATTTCCTCCGAACAAAAAAGGTCAAGGAAAGCTGCCTTACGGACATCATCACGGAGAGCGACCGTGAGTCCATCATTGTTCTCCACTTGACTCGGTTGATGATAAGATTGAAAGTTAACCCCAGAATATGTTGATGCGCTAGCGATGAATGCCATCAACTCTTCACGATCCTCTGGAATTATACAAAGCGCCCAAAGATTCCGTATCTGGTTGCTTGACAGTTTCACACTTTCAGACATTCCGTATACACTGCGAAGAATTTGAAGTCTCTCGGATATCCCTAACAAGTTCTGTGTTTAAGTAAAGAAAAATAAACGGCATTAGAAACTTCATCAAATCGCTATTTTGCACTAGCTTGAAGTTGCATCGTGGGTCTTACCTTACTATGGAGGTCAACTTGCTTTTGTCGACGCATCATGACAGTAACAAATTCGGAAAAAATCAAAGCAAGAAGTTCACCATTTGCTTTAGACACAATTTGCTCTGCCTGTTCCCTAGGATATGCTTCTAAGACAAACTGTGTAAGTCTCACCATTCGCAAGGCAAATGCTTCATCGACACCTGGATTTACGAGTTGGACGTTTTTTATGAGAGTTTCAATACATATTTTTAGAAATTTTTCACGATGCCTGCGCCCGAATGGTTCACGACGGAGTTGGTTAGAGACATGCTTTTTTAAAATATCGTAACATTTCAAAGTAGAAGCTTCAGGATGTATTAGGACAAACCAAATAAGATCTAAGATGATAGATCTCACTTCCTCTGGTAAAAGAGCGTCGATGGGAATGTGATTGGCTAGGCAAGAGCAAAATTCTGCAACTTCTATCATCGAGGTGTGCATAGTAAGCTGAACAGCTTTCAGGAGCGAAATCGCAAGCGGAATTGGCAAAGACGGAAGAATTGAGGTGAGAAGTTGATAAATTTCATCAGAGACGGCTGCATCCGATTTGTTTGTGCAGGTTTTCCATGCAAGTAAAAGGTGTGATTCTTTCAAGCAGTAAGCGTTAGCGCCAATGGAAGAGCTGGAAATTTGTCCTAGCACAGCTTGGTCTCGAAAACACATCTGAGCAAGAAATTCAATCAATGGGATTGATCGATGAACAATTTCGCGATGAATTGAAACCCCTAATATGTGCTCCACAATTTTCTTCTCAATTGCCCACTTTGCCAGTTGGTGTTCCAGTGTATTGAGTTCTTGGCCTTTTGGAACCATCAAACCAACCGATTTTAAATGCGGAGGAGGATCTATCCCGGCGTTACGACAAGTCAGCCAACCTGAAGGAGGAGGCAAAGTTTCTTCGTGTTCCTTGCTCTTATGCTGATAATAATCAATGTCACGATCAGTTCCTGGTTGTTCCTCATCAGCCTCTGAAAGAAACCACCACTTTTGCTGTGAACGCATTTGGCAGCGAAACAAGGTAAGGTTTTTACCACCACCATCTGTTTCATTTTTTGGAATTCGACGCTCGTACTTAATTTCCGTACCTTTCTGCGCGTAGCCGTCTCCATTCAATTTTCCTGCAAAAATATAACGACCATTAACAAAAGTAACACCCGCATCAGAGACGATGTATTCTCGAGGAGGAGGCCGATGATCTTGAGAGGCATCGATCAATTCCTTCATTTGCTCCCATCCAAAGAGCCTAATTGGAAGTGACTGGGAGCTAATTAAAAGAAAAACTAAATCTCGCCAGAATGCATAAAATTGATAGCACTCTTCGCGCTTTAAAGAAACTATCCTGTCGTATACTCGTTGCAAGTCGTATCGAACAGTGCTCAACAAATCAGTCGGTATAAGTCGTAGTGTTTCATCTGTTACGGTGGATAAATAACTCATAATTGCGCAGCCAACTAAAACAGCATCATCCTCCATAAGACGACCTCCAGAGACAGATGGAGTTAATTGAGATGGAACCAAGTCAGAAATCGCATGAAGAAAAAAGTGTATCATCTCAATTGGCGGGAAAAGTTTTGTGGATATTTTTGATTGTAAATATGCAGCGAATGATTTAAATCCATCTAGTATCCTGAAACGTTCGATCATTCGTAACCGAACTTCAGGTAATCCACTGGTATGACTAGCATTCCATCCTTTGTTACCCTTATAATAGCCTTTCTTGCGATTAAAAATTAATGCCATGACATCTAGCATGACACTCTGACCGTTTCGTTCTAACTGAATCTTCAAGTCCTTGGCAACAATTGTAACAGCTAGATCCAGAGAATCTTCAACACAGGTCTTTTCTGACTGTCCAATTCTTGACGGCTGTTGTTCTAGCAGTATTCCAATTATCTGCTTCATATACATCTCAGCAAATCGTCGAGCAGCCTCAACTGTTACAAAATATCTATTTACTTGATCCAACGATTCAACAGCATTTTTCCAAACAACTGATATGTGGTAGTGGAGTAAAGAAACATCATTTAGATTATGGATGAGAAAGAAATGGCAGTGAAGTCGATTCATGGACAAAGGATTTGAGTTTTTCTTTCCTTGTAGAAATTACTAAATCTCTACGTAAACTGTCATGTGACCAACAAAGACGTACGAAATGG
>CAAAJI010001066.1:0-14502 GCA_900642245.1 Fragilaria radians | reverse complement strand
CCTTTGCTCTCCCCCCGCCAGAGAGTGTGGTCGCCGCTGTAACCCAGCCGATTAAGATCGCCATCTCCGAAGGCGCGGTTTGGCTCTTACATGCCGTCGGTTATCCAGTCGCGAGCTCAGGCGTCACGATCCAGATTGCTCAATATGAACTTCTCGTCGCCGCCGCTTGTGCGGGACTAAACTCGATTGTCACCCTGAGCGCCCTATGTCTGTTATATTCTTATCTTCGCCATCGCTCCGATCCAATTCCGTTCATCGTCATCTGTCTCGCAGCGATCCCGGTGGCTATGTTTGCCAATTTCATTCGCGTGCTCGTGCTCATCCTGTTGACCTACCATTTTGGGGAAGCGACGGCCCAAGGCTTCCTGCATGACGCGGCTGGTCTTCTAATGTTCTCAGTTGCCTTGATCACGGTGTTTGCAATCGATCAATCGATCACCCCTGTCGTTCGTCGGCTGTGGCTCCGGTCCAGGGGGCAACGTAGCTAATGGATAAGTCAAATCGTGGCCTCGATCGTCGCAAGCTTTTGGTCGGCCTGCTATTCTGTTCGGGAGCCGGCGTCGCGGCCTGGCGAGAGCCAAATAAACAACTCGATTTTCTCGGAGCAGCAAAACTCGACAAAATCGTTCCCGAAACAATTGGCAGATGGCAGTTCGTAACTAGCAGTGGTCTTATCGTGCCACCCGAAGACCCCCTTTCGGACAGCCTCTACGGCCAGCTACTGACCCGGGTTTATTCAGACGGAGAGCATGAGCCGATTATGCTGTTGATCGCGCAGAGCGCCCAGCAGACTGGCGTTCTGCAAGTGCATCGGCCAGAGGTGTGTTATCCTTACGGAGGGTTCACCCTGTCCCCAATTCGCACGCATGCGGTTGCTTTGGGGGCCGCGAACCTGATTACCAACAGCATGGTCGCCAGCGGTAACGGTGTCACCGAGAGCATCCTATACTGGACAAGGGTCGGGGACAGCCAGCCACTTAGCTGGGGGCAACAACGGTTCGATGTTGCCAAGCAAAACCTTCGTGGAGTCATTCCCGACGCGGTGATGGTGCGGGTCTCGATTAGACAAAGCGACGAAGTGGGGGCGAGAAAAATTCTAGACGAATTTGTCCGTGAACTGATGGCGGCAATTCCCCCTAACAAGCGCTCCGTTTTTCTGGTGTGAAAAACTTGTAAATAATCGCTTCTGTTTAGTTTTGACGGGTTGGGAACGGTTTCAGATATCGTACAATGAAAGCCAGCGTCAGAAGGAATAGCGGAATCGCCAGTATGTGTTGTCCCTCATTCCCAAAATAATTGACCACCGCGCAGCCCGCGCCAGCGGCCAGATAGTGAAGCAGAGAATCATTTGGCTCTGCCTCTTCGCCCATGGAGCGTTGCAGAAAAGAACTATCAAACCCGCAAAAACGCCAAGGCAGACCCAGTCGTAGATCGTTTCCATAAGCTCCCTCTCCCTCTGTTCCTCCTTGCTAGGCAGGATGAATCCTGCTTGCTATGGCCCACGAATGACATCTGATCAAATGAGGTTCACATGAAAAAGCGAATGATTTTGGCGCTCACCACTGTGGCCATGCTTACAGCGTGTCAGAAAAAGGCGGAGGGCCAGACTGTAGCTGTTGTCAACGACGAGGAAATAACCGCGGTCGACCTCAACAACGAACTGCGCACCGCCAACGTCCCTCAGACTGCGAACAAGGACGAAGTGAGAAATGCCGTCCTGCAGCGGCTCATCGACCGAAAGCTGATGGTGCAGCAGGCACGCTCGGAGAAGCTCGATCAGTCTCCTGAATTTCTGACTCAACAGCGTCAGCTGACGGACAATTTGCTAATCAACCTGCTGGTTTCAAGGCAGATGAACACCGCACAAGTCCCCTCGGGTGACGCGGTTACGAAGTTCGAGGCGAGCAAGCCAGGCGCATTTGCCAATCGTCAAATCTGGACCCTTGACCAAATCATTTATCCGACAATCAAAGATCCTGCCATTCTTCAGCGCATTGCTAACACAAATACGTTTGACGGGCTTCAGCAGGTTCTAACGTCGGCCGGTATCAAGTTCGAAAAAACTTCCCGCCAGGTAGATACTTCAGCGTTTCCGAATGAAGTTTACACGCGTGTGAATGCCCTACCTGCCGGCATGCCATTCGTGGTCCCGGGCGGCGACCGCACGGTCGCGAACGTGATCACTCAGCGGCAACCTGCGCCGCGAGCCGGCGCTGAAGGACGCCCAATAGTTTTGAACATGATGCGCAACGAGCAAGCGCAAAAGCTGCTTCAGGACAAGGTCAAGGCGGCTCGGTCAACGGCCAAGATCGAGTATCAGAAGGGATACGCGCCGGCTGCGAAGAAATAGCCTAGTCGGCCGCCTCATCCATCTCTTCCGCATAATATTTGCTGGCGTAATGTTCCTCGATACCCCGGCCTTCGCTGACTAGGCCCCCCCGGTATTTGTTAAGGACAACGCCAGCAAATTGCTCGGGGCCAAGCATGTCGATCGTCGAATCGATCTCCTGCCGTGTGGTTTTTCCGTCCTCAACGATGAGGATATAACCATCTAGTGATTCCATCGTCATTGCGGCATCGTCATTTGCAAAGACGGGGGGCAGGTCCAGTATAAAGAAATTCTTCGGATCGGATTCACGCATGCTGCGAAGCATCCCCCTTGCCCGATTGCTGGCAAGCAGTTCGGCAGAGGAGATGTCGCCAGATGCACTGGGGATAATGATCAGTTCTTCGCCCGCTGGCCGGAACGCAGGCAGCGTTGCAGCGGTGCTGTTGTCGTCTAGCAGTCCTGCAATGCCCTGGGCCACTTCGATCCCAAAGATATCTTTGATGGCACCACGACGAAGATCAAGGTCAACTAGATAGGCCTGAAACCGAGGGTCCCGGCTGAGAGCGGCGCTGATGTTGGCGGAAACAAACGACTTTCCCACATCGGGCGTCGCAGAGACAACTCCAAGCATTCGCCAATCACGCTCGCGCCAAAGGGAAATCAGCTTTGCTCGCATCAAATTGAAACTTCGCGAGCGCGGGTCAAGATTGTTGAAGGCATGGACGCCTCGCGCCCGCGCTATGGTGCGGCCCCAAGTGAACTCTTGGGCTTCGTCGCGGCTTGGGATGTGCATCGATAAGGGCACGGTACTAGCGCCTCTTCCAGGGAAAACGTCCGGGTTCAGAGAGCTAGGCTGCAACTTGTTTCTCCCGCCACGGCAGGAATGACATGCGTCGAGTTAACTTCTTGGGCCGCATCAAAGGTACAATTCCGATTACCGAAAGCTGCATTTGTTCAAGTTGACGAGGGCTTCTGATTGGTTTGAAGAGAAGCTCGAGCGCAAGAGCCAGTAGCACCCCTAAACCTAGCCCGGCCACGGCCGCGAGGCCAATGATGAGAGGGCGGTTGGGCGAAGCGGGCTCATCGGGCAGGCTGGCAGGCTCTACCAATGTCAGATGTTCTGCACGACGTTCACTGGTCATCCTAAGGCTATTTTGAGCCTTCAGTAAGTTCTCGGATATTTGCTGATACTGGCCACGCAAGGCACTGGCCCGGCTCTCCAATTGCATGGCCTGTTCCAAGATGGCGGGCGCACGCGCTTGTCCTGCCATCGCGGAACTCGCTCGCGCCAGCGTCTGGTTTCGTTGATCGATCATGGACTGGATGGCAGCGTTGTTCGCCGCAATTTGCTCCTGTATCGGGCCGGACTCGTCTGGTGCGGTCTGAGCAGTCTTGCGCAATTGCTCCACCCGCTCCCGCGCTTGTGCAACGTCGGGGTGCGAGTCATTATATCGCGCCTGGGCCTCGACCAGGGCGGCTTCGGCGGCTCCTAACGCGCCCCCCCGCGCCTGGGGACGGCGAGCCTGTGCAATCAATTGGCGATTTTCATTCTGGAGAGAAGTGATCTGAGCGCTGAAACTTCCGGTATCGATGAATTGCGATCCGCCACTGCTGGCAAGTGCCGCACCGTTGCTGGCCTTCAAGCTGGTGAGCTGACCTTCAATCTGGCGAATCTGGGATTGAAGCTTGTTGGCTTGGTCCTCAAGAAACCGCACGGACACGCCAGCTTGATCTTCAACATTCTTGGCATCCATCACCAGGAACTTCGTCACGAAACTCTGTAGAACTGCCTGTGCCTTGGCAGGATCAGGATAGTCAAAACTCATGCTGATGGCGATTGTGTTGTTCTGACTACCCGACTGCTGACCAATGTTGCCAGCAAGGGCGCTCACGACGGTCGAGTGACGCATTTTCTCAATGATCTTCGACATCGGCTCTGACCGCCGCTCTTCGGGATAAAGATCATTCTGTTCGATCACGGCGATCAGGTCACCGCGGCTAAGCACATGCTGTCGAATTCTCGCAATACGCTGGTCAACCGCACCCGTAACGGGTGATTCGACTAGCGACGATGGTAAGTCTTGGGATTCGACCAACAAGGTGGCGGTTGATCTGTAAACTGTCGGCATCAGGAACGCTGCGACCAAGCCAAGGAGAAACAGCGCGAGAAAGGGAATGAGGATGTAATAGCGCCGCTGCCATAGGATTACTGGCAAATGATTAAGCATCCCGCCGAGAGAGGTATCCCCGGAATCGACATTTTCATTTGGCGTCATCGAAGATCACCGACGCGCCATCGGACGAACAAAGAGGCGCTAAGGTCCGGGTTGGGATCGGATCCGTCGCGCCGGAGCGCCCTCGCGCCAACATTTACACCAGTAAACAAGCGCGGTCCGATGCTGCGCGTGTATGCCGCGGCAGCTCGAAGATAGGTTTGCTTGCCGATGGGGTCCGCCATTGCGTCATCGTCGAATCGCTGAGATTGTTGCGAAGCCCCCGCAGTCAACTGAATTGATTGATTTTGATCGATCCGGCGCGAATAATTGATGTCAAAGTTCAATGATGTTGACGGCCCTGCAATGGTATCGGCTTGATTGTCGCGAGACGCGGCCGCGCAGTAGCTTTCCACCTCGCCCCGGCGGCAAATTGATCCCCTGAACGTTAGTCCAACGGAATTCTGCTTATCTATACCGTCGTCATTCTGTGCGAACGAAACCCCAATCGCGCCAGCGAGGTCGAGGCGCTCCCCGATCTGGAGACGACCTTGGATCTGGGGATTGATCTGCCGGGAGGAACGGCCTTCAGAATAGTCGGAAGTGCGAATTGAGACGGCAACTCCGGCCGACGCGCGCTCGCTCAGGATGCGATTCCAGGCTGCGGAACCAAACAGGCTAGTAAAATCGTTGTCCGATTGATCGCCCCGAAACATCACTCGCTCGGCGCCGCTGCTGAAGGTCAACGAGTCTCGTTCACTAACTGAGATCTGAGCCCCAACCTGACCAGTGAGACGATAAGTCGTTCCTCCAATCAAGGACAAATCGTTCGATCCATCCGGCAACGTCGGCACTAAGATCGGAACTGTGGGAATTGGAGCATGTGGCGATCCTATGAATCGATTTCCCAGCTGACCACCTCTATCAAGCGACGCACTTACATCACCGAATATCCGTAGCTTCTCTGTAAGCGCCCGCTGATGACTGGCCGTCGCTCGGAACAGCTGCTGAGAACCGGCGCGCCCGGTGTAAGTCGTATTCTCGCCGTAAACCGAAAGCACCGTGCTGCTCACCGCATCCTGACGCGCATGGGCGGCATAAACCGAGAGCCGTCCGAACAACTGACCCGATCCGCCTGATTGGAGCTGAGGATTTGTAGAGTAGCCGACGCTTCCCTCAAGATCGACGATGGTCGAAACACCAAGGCGCGATTCTTCCTGCTCGGTGGCTGGAGAGCTAGGCGTGGGGTCGGGCAAGGGGGCGACGGTCGACTGGGCCAGGCTTCCTGCAATCGCAATGATACTGATCATTATGGCACCACCAATGTATCGCCGCTTTCCAGGCGTGGAATTTGCTGGCTCGTGATGCGGCTGAAATCCCCGCGGAGCGCACCTGTCATTCGCACAGGCAGGGTAATCAACTGAGCGCCATTTTTCCGAATAACGCGGATGTCGCCCGTCGAAGCGAATTCCGTCGGACCTCCTGCGATTGCAAGGGCCTCGAGGGCATTTACATACCGACCAGGCGTAAAGGTACCGGGGCTTCGAACCTTGCCGATGACCGAGAACTGGTAGCCCGTCGCTTTCCGCACGGTCACGGCGACTTGTGGGACCGGACCCCGATATTGAGGCTGAAGGCCGACGGCGATCATCTGCTGGATCTCAGCAGGAAGGCGGCCTCCCGCGTTGATCTGGCCAACTAGCGGAAACCCAAACGTTCCATCGGGTAAGACCAGCACGCTCTTTTGCAGCCGCTCGTCGCCCCAGACTGAAATTTCAAGTTCATCCCCAGGATTGATTCGGTATGGCAAGGCTGCCGCATTCGCGGGCACACCGGCAAAAGGCTCCTGCGAATAGGCTGGAACGGCGACCCCAACGGCCGCACATATGTAAGCAACTAAGGCTAAGAGATGCCTGAACAATCTTGGTACCTTTCTGGCACAAGGGGAACATACCGGTGGACCGACTCGTCTACATGACACTATTGCAATGTCAAATTAACGTCAGACTAATAAAGGTTGGATTTCTTCCTTAAAAATGGCTTTTTCCCATCCTAGATTCTTAGATAGGTTAGTCGGACTGGCGATCGTTTTCGCCCTCGCCGCCGGCTGTGACTCGCGCGATGAGCGCGCACAGGACGCTTACGCCCGATATCAGGCCGCCGCTGCAGGGAACGATATGGCCGCGGCGCAGCAGGCGCTACTTCAATTGGTGTCAATTGAAGATCGGGTGGCGGAATATTGGGTGGAGTTAGCCAAGATTCAGGCGGCCTCCGGGAACGCAGGGGAAGCTTATCATTCACTGACCCGAGCATATGAACTTGACCGCAGCAATGTCGAACTCTTGCGCGCGCTGACCGAGTTTGCATTGCGCGGAGGCGATCCGGCGAAAGCGCAGGATTATGCTCGCGAGCTTGAAGTAGTCGCTCCGGGAGATCCTTGGGTCAAGCTGACTTTTGGCTACGCTGCCCTTCGCGAAACTCGGTTTGATGAGGCGCTATCTGCCGCCGACGGGGTCCTCGAAGCCTCACCGTTTGATTCGCAGGCGAAGGCCCTTAAAGCTCGTGCCCTCCTTGGAAAAAAGCAGGAGCCGGAAGCGGTCAAATTGCTTACGGAGCAAATTCGGGCCCAACCCTCCGATGTCACCAACCTGCAGCTGCTCGCGAATATATACGAATTACGCCAGGACTGGGCGCGTCTCTCGTCAGTTGCGGGTCGCTTGGCCGAATTGCAGCCTGCGAATAAGGACTACGCTCTCCTCGCGATTGAATCAGCCTTCGAGGCAGGGCAATCAGCAAAGGGTCGTGCCGCGTCGATCAGCCTCGTCCAGGCAGGGATCAACGCTCGCGTGCTTTCTGACCTTCTTGAGATCTGGGTACGTCACTGGCCCTCGCCGCAGCGTCTCGATGACGCCTTCAAGTTGGGGACGGCTTCGAACGACCCGCACCAGAAGGTCGCTTATGCCGACTTTCTCAATCGGGTGGGCCGACCTCAATTGGCTCTCAGATTAGTCGATGCTCTCGCCAAATATCCGGTAGCCGCTGAAAATACAGACGCAAACGCGGTCGCCGGAGCCGCGCTTGCTCTGAGCGGTAACACAGGCGCAGCCACCAAACGGTTCACCGACGTTCTAGCTTTCGACCCGGGCAACGTCCTGGCGCTTCGCGGTAAAGCACAGATGCTCCTGCGAACAGGAAACGCGAGGGACGGGATCACGGATGCCGAGAAGCTCGTCACGGTAGTTCCTAATTCTGCTCGGGATCGTCTTTTACTGGCAAACCTCTATAGGGCTGCTGGTGACGCTCCGCAGGCGCAACGTACTTTGTGGGATGCGTTTCGCGAAATTCCTGGTGATGAACAAATTTATGGGGCGCTAGCTCAACTAACCCTCTCGAACCCTGACGGGCGGATGGCTCTCAAGCAGGAATTCGCTCGTCAAACTGCCTCAAAAATTGGCCAAGGTCTGTTGTAATGAATTCCGATCTGGGTTCGATCACGTCCGGCAAAAGCACCGCAACCCGGCGAAGGGCTGACGATGGCCCCTCTGTATCAGCGCCGGATGGAATTCGTAGGTCCGCGGAGGCAGAAGGTAGCATGGATCCGGTCATGAACCCGGCCCGCGCCCAGCAGTACAACGACATGCGAGTGCGATTTACGTCGAACGTTGTGGGCTCCCTCGTTATCACGACAGACATCCTCTGCTTTGCGATCGCGGCACCAATTGCATATTTTGCATACGGCCTAGTGCGCTCGTCCGAGCTCGTGATTGGTGTTCACCTGCTCGCTTTCGGCCTTATGCTCAGCACCTTCCTTCTGGTACGGTCGTCCAGACACGCCACACGCCGGGGCCTTTTAGAGCCAAATGAAGGCTTTGGTGACTTGGCATCGGACGCGGTAGTCAGCAGCCTCGTGGGGTCTGCGCTAATCTGGCAGGCGGGTCTAATCGACGACTATTCCCGCGGGTTCACCATACTTTTCTTAGTAGCAGTCATCATCTGTTTGTGGGCTTCGCGACCGTTGCTCAATTGGATGATCGCAGCACTGGCTCGTCGGGGCCACATTGAGCAGCGCATCGCTTTTTATGGGGCCGATACGGAGTCAGTTGGGTTGGCCAAGCAATTGGTGGACTCGTTGAATTTGCAACATGTTCGATTTGTCGGGGTCGTAGATGACCGCGCGGTCGCAGGCGAGTTGGACGGCCTCCCCGTTCTCGGCGGGCTCCAAAAGTTGTGTGAAATGGCGAAACGTGGCGAGATCGACCAGGTTCTCATCAACGGCTCGCATTTGGGCAGGAGCCGCATCAACCAAATTGTCGAAGAGTTAAGTTCGGTTTGCGTCGACATCTCGCTTATCCCGCGCGATGCGATCGAACTCGCGCCAGACTACAAGGTGAACCTCCTCGGTAATACGCCTGTCCTGACATTATGGCAGCGGCCGTTTCGCGACATCAACCAGGTAGTTAAACGGCTGGAGGATCTCCTTCTCGGCTCGATCGCGACCATAGCTGTTTCTCCACTGATGGCGATAGCCGCCCTACTGGTTCGGCTCAGCGGCCCTGGGCCCATTCTTTTCGTTCAGCCCCGGGTCGGATTTAACAATGAAGTCATCCAGGTGCTGAAGTTCCGCACGATGCACGTGCACCTGTCAGATATTGGGGCCGTCCAAACTACGACAAAAAACGATCCGAGAGTTACCCGCATCGGCTGGTATCTACGCAAACTGAGTATCGACGAGCTCCCGCAGCTATTGAACGTGCTGCGGGGCGACATGTCGCTCGTTGGACCCCGTCCGCATGCGATCGAGATGAAAGTGGGCGATCTTTACTATCAGGACGCAGTCCGCGGATACGCAGGGCGGCATCGCGTAAAGCCTGGCATCACGGGACTCGCCCAGGTGAAAGGATTACGTGGGGAAGTGCGTACGGTTGACCGCGCAAAGCGACGCGTCGAGCTTGATAAGGAGTATGTCGAAACTTGGTCTCTCTGGCTCGACTTGAAAATCCTAATGCTTACCGTTCGCGCGGTGTTGTTTGACCGCGATGCCTACTAAGCGCGTTCGTTTCCTTGGTCTTGATTTCGATAACTTTACCCTAGTCCAGGTAAAGGCTCGTCTCGCTCGCGTCACGCGTCAAACGCCCTATGGCTACATCGTTACGCCAAATGTCGATCACATGGTTAAGCTCAACCGACGACCTGACCTGCGGATCATTTACGAACAAGCGGCCTTGTGTGTCTGTGACAGCCGTATTTTAGCATTTCTGGCACGGCTCCAAAGCCATCGACTTGCAGTTGTACCCGGCAGCGACCTCACTGAAACTTTGTTCGCAGACGTTCTGCGGCCGGGCGATCGCGTCGCCATCGTCGGTGGCGACGAGCACTTGATCACTCGGCTCGGCAAGCGCTATCCATCGTTTGACTTCGTTCATCATATCCCGCCGATGGGACTTAGTGATAATGATGAGGCGCAGCGAGAAGCGGCATCTTTCGTTGCTTCGGCCGATGCTCGATTCATTATCCTTGCCGTTGGATCCCCCCAGCAGGAATTCATTGCCCGCCGAGCGTTGTCGATGAACCCGTCCGGAGGCGTGGCGCTTTGCGTAGGTGCGTCGCTAGATTTTCTTACTGGCCGCCAAAAGCGGGCTCCGAAAGTTTTGCGCAAAGTTGGTCTTGAATGGGCTCATCGATTGGTCACCAATCCGCGGCGTTTGTGGCGTCGGTACCTAGTTGACGGGATGGCCATTTTCCCGATCTATGCGCGAGAGGCAAAATTCGGCATCGCAGGTTTCGTCCTGGCGGGTCTTGTTTTGGTCGTGCTTGCCGCCGCAACGATTTACGCCTTTGTACCGGGGCCTGCGTCGCGTGAGCGGGTCTTAGATGCAACCACTAAATCTGATCTTGCTGCCGCAGCCAGGCTTCGATTACCCGCACCAGACTTACTTCGCCCCCTTTCTCCAGAAGAAGCTGTCGTTGCCAACGCGGAGCGTCCGTTCGTTCAACGTCCGGACGGGGCGGCGGATAGCTTTACATTAGGTGTAACTTCGCCCGACGGACTCCGGGCGGAAACATGTCTTGCGCAGGCAATTTATTATGAAGCAGCCGGCGAAGGCGCGGACGGGGGTCGGGCCGTTGCTCAAGTCATCCTTAATCGCGTGCGGCATCCGGCCTACCCGACCAGCATATGCGGCGTGGTTTTCCAGGGATCGGAAAGAGTCACTGGCTGCCAATTTAGCTTCACGTGCGATGGGTCAATGCGGCGGACTCCGTCGACGTCAGGATGGGCAAGGGCCCGAAAGCTCGCGGGAGAGGCGCTATCTGGCAAAGTCTTCGCGCCCGTCGGTCATTCGACGCACTTTCATGCAGATTACGTTTTGCCATATTGGGCGGATTCCCTCGATAAGAGCACACAAATCGGGCGGCATATTTTCTATCGCCTCCGGGGATCGCTGGGAGCGTCAAGGATCTTCTCGCAGCGTTATGCTGGATCCGAGCCTATAGTCTCACCAAGCAATGAAACGCCGTTGGTCATCGAGGCAGGCGAAGCTGAGAATCTGGTCAACGACCTGATTGCCGATGACGTGGCGCGGGAAGGTCAGGCTGAGCCGCTTAAGACAATCTCGATCGCACCAAACTCACCATTGGAGGCTGACAGTCTGCAGGGCACGCTGATCTCTGATCTCGGTTCGGCAACCTCAGTTAAAAAGGCAACCAAGCCTCAGAAAGACTGCGACGACGCAAAGGAGGATAAGCAACTCAGACCGATGCGAGCAGACGTGCTTGCTGCTGATCGCGGAAGCATTTGTTGAAGCGCGGCTTAGAGAAAGGATAGAGCGTTGATCGGCGATCTTGAAATTTTGATCACCGCGAGGCGGCGGATGAGGGGCCGAGCTTCTTCGCTTCGTGTCACGCATAAGATGCTATGGCCGTGACCGTGCGAGCCGATGCAGAAGCCATGCGCGTAGCATATTTGTGTAATACCTATCCCGCGATCAGCCACTCATTCGTGCGGCGGGAGATCGAGGGGCTAATCACCCTCGGTCATAAAGTTGCGCGCTTCTCCATACGCCCGCATCGATCGGACCTGAAGGATCTTGCTGACCTGCGCGAAGCCCAATGTACGGAAGTGCTGCTTGGCGGAAGTCTGGCCAAAATGCTTTCAATTGCCATGATTGAGCTAATGTCGAAGCCAATTCGCTCGGTGCGAGCAATAGCGACGGCCTGCGGCATGAGCGGCGGACATCCGCGGCAAATTGTGAAGCACTGTGCATATCTGCTTGAAGCAGCTTGGCTCGTCCGGCGCCTGCGCGAACTCCGCGTCACCCATCTGCACGCGCATTTTGGGACTAATCCAGCTGCCGTCGCACTACTGTCTAGAATCCTCGGCGGCCCGCCGTTCAGCTTCACGGTCCACGGTCCAGACGAATTTGACGCCCCCTTGGCTCTGGCGCTTCCGAAGAAAATTGGGGCTGCATCCTTCGTGGTAGCCATCAGTAGTTTTGGGAGAAGCCAGCTAATGCGGTGGAGCCCGATCAATAGCTGGAGAAAGATAGAGGTTATCCGCTGCGGAATCGACGACGACTTTTTGAATGGCGCGACATGGGGGTCCGGAGACTCAACCGAGTTTTGCTGTGTGGCGAGACTAACGCCCCAGAAGGGTCTTCCTCTGTTGATCCAGGCATGCGAAAAACTTCATGCTGAAGGGGACGAATACTCCCTAACCATTATAGGTGATGGCGACCTCAGGGAGGTCCTCGAGGCGGAGATCAAAGCCAAGGGTCTTGAGAATCGGGTCACCCTTGTTGGTAGCAAATCTGCTAGCGATATCCGCGACTACTTATTGCGCTCACGGGCATTTGTGCTCCCCAGTTTTGCTGAGGGATTGCCAGTCGTACTGATGGAGGCGCTCGCAGTGTCACGGCCCGTCATCACGACGTCTATCGCGGGCATTCCTGAATTAGTTGACGACCAGTGTGGGTGGCTGATCCCCGCAGGCTCCGTGCCTGCTTTGGTCATTGCTATGCGAAAGGCACTTCAGACCGGTCCTGAACAACGCGCGGCAATGGGCGAGATTGGCGCACAGCGTGTTCGAAGGATGCACAGCGCACGGAGAGGAGCAGAACTCATTGCCCATGCCATTTCCACCCGGCCGAGCTCGAGCCAAGTACGGTGACTGGATCCTGAGAAGCGTCTCCGACCTGCCCCGATACCTGCGAGTGCAAATTGTGTAAGACGAGTACGTCTAAAGGAGAGAATTTATGAAACGCTCGAAAAACATTGCATTTTCTGTCGCCATCGCGACTGCCGTCGTCGCCTCACCTGCGATGGCACAAGGAACGAACGACATCCGCTGTGTCCTCGCAAGCAATGCGGCCAGCCAGAATATCAAAGATCCAAACCAGAAGCGTCTTGCAGAATCTACTTTGTATTTTTACCTCGGTCGCATCGACGGCAAGTATCCGGAGAGCCAACTCGCCGCTGCATTCAATTCTCAGCTTAAGTCTTTGACCCCTGCGAACCTGGGCCCAGTCATGGACTCGTGCTTTAAGTTGGCTCAACAACGAGTGATCATCATCCAGAACGTCGGGAAGAAAGTAAAACCGCGCTAATGAGTGAGGCGCACCCAACTCCCCATAGCCATTCAGGTTATGCTGTCGGGCCTGGATTCCTTGGGTAGAACGCTGCGGCCGCAGCCACAATAAAGATACCGATATTTTCGAAGAGGGAGGTCGCGATCATGATCTCTACTCCGTGTCCGGGGCCCAGGTGAAGGATCGACGATGCACGTAGTAGAGCAAACGAGCCGATCAAAAAAAGGCCACCGATTGCGATCCGGACCGTGCTGTGTGTTTTTTTGATCCGCCGAAGTAAGTTTGGACATACCGCCAGCAGTGCTATTCCAATAACTATTGCGAACACATATTCGATTGCGTGCCGCTGTTCGTACCACCCCCAGTTCTTGGCGTGGGCACGACCAATATCGATGAGCAGGGTCTGAAGATCGAGAACCTCGTTCAATCCGAGAACGAAAAGGGAAAGTGTTGCGAAACGCCAAAGTTTCAGTTCCTCGGGGTGATTGCTGGATGTCGCTCTTGTGGTAGCGGCAGCGGTAAACCCGGCTGCAGTCAGATAAACGGTGACCGTGATGAGATCCGCAATATCAGAGCGCAATCGAGTGCCTCCACTTGTACTTCATGCTTGAATGAACCCCGCTGGACTTTCTTGGAGTCGCCATACTTTAGCCCGGCGGCCGTGATCCAAAAAACTCAGCGTTGAATGAACTTTCCATGGGGCTGTCCCAGAGCGGAACCGTCTGACGTTTCGGATAGTTTATAAGTTAATTAGATGTTAAGACGATTCTCTCTCGGTGACGAATGGGGTCACCAGCCGAGGCAGGGACGACCAAATGGAAAACGCCGCGATATCGATGGGATGGGGGACCGCTGGGTTCGTGGCCGCAACTCGCAAGCTTCGCCTTCGCTTCGTCGCGATTGCTGCTGCCGGGTTGGCAGCCCTCGTGGGCGCTCCCGTGGCCTACGTCCTAATTTCGGGAGCCGGTGCCTCCACCCCGGGAGCAACGGGTGCCAGTGATTTCCTTAGGGAACTGCTTGACCGTTCGCCCGGACAGCGCACCCACGCACAGCTCGTCAAGACGAAGAAGAAGTTATCTAGTCAAATGCTGTCCGCGGCCGTGATGCCGAAAAACAATGCTGTTTCTTCGGTCGCGCCGAAATCCCTGGTGGACCTGCTCAGTCCAGCAAAGCCGCTCAGCGACATCGTACTGGCGGAAGCTCCCCCTATCCCGTTCGACCAGTTGATCCCATCTGACGAAAGCGTGCCTGTTGCCGTCGGTGGAGGTGGGGGCAGTGTGGGCGTCGTACCAGGCGGCGGCGGCGGCGGGGGCGGTGGAGGCGGCGGCGGCGGCGGAGGCGTGACCCCGCCAGCGGAAACTCCGACTACGCCACCGGT
>CAAAJI010001063.1:4351-16846 GCA_900642245.1 Fragilaria radians | reverse complement strand
ATTTGGGTAATTCTTGAAGACTTGATGTACAACTAGCGGGAAGAGTTGTAGTACTGTCTCATAAAAGAAATGGAAATAAGGAAAAGTGGTGTAAATTGATATTGCATCGCCCGGAAGCATAACTTTTCCCATGGCATCATTAGATTGTGGTCCACAAACGGCATTGAAACATTCGGATGTTGTTGCAGTGATGTGTGTACCATCATAAAAAACACTCCCTCTTGGTATGACGATAGGGGATAACAATGTAACATCGTGAGAGCTGTTTAAAGCCTCATTTTGAAACGCCATGATTTCTCTTTGAGCTTTCCTTGTTGCCACATTGAGAAATCGAGATAAGTATAGTGACGTGACAAGAAGTTGGATGGAAAGTATCCCAATGGTTAATGGAGGCGAAACGCGCATCTTTTTAAAAAATCCAATGGGTAACGTTCGTCTAATTGTAGAGAAGGATAACACAATAATTAAGGTTAAGTGTTGAAATCTATTTCATTGAGTTTTCTATGATTGCTGCAAAGGATATCCAAACGCAGCCACAAAGAGCAAATGTTGTTGTCTTAGCTGCCTTCTTAACAGCATAAAGTTTCCTTTCCGTAGTGCTATGGCAATTGATTGGTGCATATCAAATGAAAATTTAGTAATTTAGAAAGTGCTGACGTGAAAGAAATTCTATGTCAACGTATCACAAGTCCTGAAAACATGAAAATGAATTAGAAAATTTTAACAATTCTTGGAAAATCCGTTAGTACAATTAAGTGACAAAGAACAAAAGTAAATTGGAAGGATCTAAGAAAAGATAAATTTGAATCAGTTGAAAGGATTGTACAAGTTTCCATGCCATATTGCCACCTGACATTACAAAATTAAATATGAAAGATGATACATAGGGCTGAAAAACTTTCACAAACCTTTCCCTTGATCTTTGATTGATCCTGTCCTTTGGGAATCAATGGCAAACGCATGATACACCCGAGAAGCCATATCTATCTTACTTTCAGAAGTATTGATGTATTGCAATTAATTCCAATATATTTGACAAAGCAATACGCGTTAAACACAAATATGATATTGGAGTTAACCAAGGTGGGTGGATTTATTGCCTTAAGGAGGATGAGAACTACAAAAACCTTTTTTGAAATAGTTTCTATAATCTTGAAAGATTCATTTTTGGATTTCATAAAATCACAAAGAATCTTAGCCTAATCAAAGGTAAGGAAATACAAGGTGTCTTTATCACCAATACTGAAAGCCTACTAAAACGGAAGGTTGAATAAAATTGTATCAGTCAGCCTTTTTAAAGTCATTTTCAAGATGTCTGGGTAGAAATGGTTTCTCCGAGAAAAGAGGGGAAATTCTAATTGTAATGCAATGTGTGAAAGACAAATGTATCTCCAATATGGTGGGGTGAAGCTAAATTGAAAGGATGTATTGAAAGAAAAGCAACTTTAAGCCCATAGCAGCTGAATTTAAGCAAAACAAGTATTGTTTATTCGATGAATCAGAGAGAAGTCAATCAACCACAGAGATACAATAGATACAATCAAAAAATAAATATTCTATAGGAAGCATTCCGTTAACTTCCAGGAATGAGAAATGTCTGTGGTGGCGTGTGAGAGCAGCGAAGGAAAATATTGCTCCTTTAGTACCCCTATCAGTAAAACCTTTCTTATATATTTGTGGACGTCATAATTGGCCCAAGTAGTACTTTTGTAATACGAAGCTGAATTTTTCTGTACATTTCCACTACAATTTACCTATGCCTAAATGTGTAGCACAAAATAGTAATATTTCGTAACTTTATTGAGCCCATAATTTCCAACTTGATTCGTAGACGTTGTAAGGTGTTGATCCATACTTTTGGATCTTTATTCTTGCCTAGCATACTTTCTCTAAACATTCTTTCCGTCTGCATCAATGAAGGAGCAGATACGGCTCTTCTTCAACTTCTCCTAAGCTAGCGCCGCGTTGCCATCTTCAAATTCTTTAGTCTTGCAGCTCTTGAGAATTCCAAAAGGAATTACTACTGCTGACATCAATAGACAGAATCATCTGTGTAAAGGCTATCTCATTGAGTGCAATAATCCTTATCAACGTTTTTCCTTCTTCTGTCTCCTAATCTGTAACTTTAAAGCTTCTAGGTATTGCTACCCTTCCTAACACGACGTCCTTGATCCCTGACTGTTTAGCCTTGGAAAAGCACTTTTCACTCCAACTCGGCCATTCTTTGTTTCTTCCTGAGAAATTAAGAGCCCAAATAGCACTAAAAAGCTATCATCTCACAACGCATCAACGAAACAAATTTTAAATTTCAGTCAGACTGACTAACGAACACCAATTTGTCCAAGTGAAGAGGTTTTACAGTAGGCATCATACCTTCAAGCATGTAAAAATACCTCTTCACAATAAAATCGCAATTTCTAAAGTAAGGTAGTAAAGCTACAGCTAAATGTAGAAGTTTGCAGCACTATATGATCGCCATTCATCTCGCTTCATTTAAACTAAAACCTAATTGTAACTACGTATCTACAAGAGTGCGCAAGATTTGGAGCACAAGAAATCACAACCCAAACAATTCTCAGAAACATTAGACTGATTAGAACCACATGGAGTATGAACGTGAAATACACTACATAATGCAAAATAATACACAACCAAATATGCCTTTATGAACTAATATTTGAAGAAAGAAATCTGTATTGGAAGCCTTGTCCATAGATTATAACAAAGTGAAAAAAGAAGGAAAATAGTAATTGAAGACAGCATATGAAAGGACTGTATCAGATGCTCCAAAACAATTTGTTGGAAATTTGTAGAAAACAGAGTTTATTAATGCATGACCAGAATACCTGCATTCTATCGTACTGTACTGTACGTCTTTGAAATCAAAATTATCATCCACCAGCCAAACAAATACACCCCATGTCGGAAATTTCAAAATTAAATCTTCGAATCACCGAGGGATCCATCGTTACACCAGGAGATCGAATTGGATCTATACGATCAGTCTTACCAGGTGATGGAACATATTGTCGTGGTGGTCATGTCCTTGCATCACGAGTGGGACGGGTGCAAATTTCTTCGACAGCAGTTGCCACTGCAGACGAAAAGGAAGCATCATCCAATGTATTACATCTCGTGTCGGTGGTACAATCATCATCATCATCATCATCGTCGTTTCATCCTCCTGCATGTCATCGAATAATTTCAAATCAACAATTGGTAATATGTCTTGTGACACGTTTGCATTTGTCACATGTAGTAGTTCACATTGTGGCATCCGTCCTCTTGGATGACGCAGGAGGAGGAGGAGGAGGATTGCAGAGTGTTATTACGGGTGGAAGTGTTCTTCCAGAGGGTATGATTCGACGTGAGGATGTCAAGTCATCATCAACATCATCGTCATCGACTGTGGAACCCCCCATGGATTCCTTCTTTCGACCAGGTGATTGGATTCTAGGACGTATAGTATCACTGGGAGATTCTCGACGCTATTGGATTTCAACAGCTGAACCAGAATTGGGTGTCATCCGAATGGCGGAGGAAGGTGACACCAAAGACTCCATTCGAAAACGGGCAAAACTTACAGCGTCACGATGGGAACAACTGGTTTTTGGAAATAAAGGAGAAAGTGAAAAATATTAAATGTAACGACTAAAAAAATTATTGTCTAACACCATGATTTCGCATTCAACGAATGTCATTTAGGAAAAATCCAAAATGAGTTTTCATTAGAAAACGAACCAAAATCTTGCGATGCCAAAGACTTCACTAATCATGTAAAACAACTGAATACCATTTTTCAACAACAATACTCACACTTTTCCTTACGATGATGAATTCTACGAATCGTTACCTCCATGTTTCAATTTCTCAGCCTCGGCTGCGTGAATATTGAAAACCTGTTCCAGAGATGTCTGGGATACACCGTAATCAGATAACCGAAGAGTGTCCTTCTCAGCCTCAAGTTTGGCAAAGATGGACGAAATTCGTACTCCGGCGGAAGCCACTTCATATCGAGCCTTGCTATCCTGTCGCTCACGCAACACAAACACAGGAAAGTAACTTTCGAAAAACTTATCCAATGCAACCATTCGGAGTTCGGAACATGCGAAAGATGACAACTCTTCCAGGGAACAACCCAATGCAGACGATGCAGCCTTGAATATCACATAGCCTGTGGGGTCCTCGAGAGTGACTTTGCTGGACAAGGAATCGTCATCTGTTAGGTTTCTCAATGCACTTTGAGCCTGTGCAAGATTTACATGTACTTCTGGAATAACACCCGCTTCAGTATCTTGCGACGATCCCAAGAATGACAACAGCTTTCTCAAAATATCCATGTAATCTTCATCAGTCGGGTCAACAATCTTTGCCTTCAATTCAACTTGGAATCCCTGACCAAAACGAGTCTTCAAATGCTGTGCAGATCCTAAGCAGCTAAGACGTCCATTGGCCATAATTCCAATTCTTGGGCATAGAGCTTCACATTCTTCCATGGAATGTGTAGTCAAGATTACACTGGTACGCTCTTCATCTGGAATTGAACCACCAGATACCATCTCGGAAATTACAGCCCAGAGATCCCTCCTGGCAACAGGATCCATACCGGTAGAGGGCTCATCCAAAAACACCAATTGCGGTTGTCCAATGGTGGCACATGCAACACTAAGCTTTCTCTTCATGCCACCACTGTAACCGGAGCTTACTCGTTTACTATCAAAGTCACTCAAGCCCAATTCTGCCAATTTCTGATCGACGGCCTTCGAAACTAAATTGGAGGGAACACCCTTAATTGCAGCATAAAGCTCCACATGCTCTCGTCCTGTCATGTTCGAGAAGTGAGCATCAAATTGTGGACAGTAGCCCACTCGACGACGAGTCTTTTGAGGCTCTCGTGTCACACTGAATCCTGCCAGCGTGGCATCACCACTAGATGGTGGAAATTCGCCTGTCAATATTCCCATCGTAGTTGTTTTCCTGATAGAAAAAAATGAGAAATCATTAGTTAGCGTTGAACAAAATTTCATATCAACTATACTTATTTTAGGCATGACTTACCCAGCACCGTTGATTCCGAGCAAGCCAAAACATTGACCTGGAGGAATTCCCAGGGAGAGATCATTGACTGCCACTTTACCATTGTCATAGATTTTAGTCAGCTTGTCAATCACAATCAAGTCATCGTTCGCATCTCCCGCTGCAACACGTTTGTTCTCCGTGATAACATCTTCATCAAGAGTTGCAATGTTATTTGCATTTTCTAAGTTTTGTTTTTGACTCATGCACAACCAACGACATGATATTGCGCGTAAGAAGGATTGCCAAAGTCCCACAATCCTTGGATTTGTTGACCAGCGATCGATATTCATTGCAAGAATGATGTAAACAACACACCACATGGCTTGAAAGATAACTTCATAGAGAATTGCTTTCTCATCCCAAACTGTAATTGGCCTTCCCGCAAACGCCTCTATCGCTTGCATGCTGGTAATCTTTAGCAAAGCACTCCCAAGGTTGAAAGAGGGGAAGAAACGTAGGATCCACTCAACTGCCGTTGCAGCAGTGATCAAACTGGGATTATTTGATGCGCTGGGGTCTCCAATTATACGAAGGATAAAAGTTACTAAGGGTCCCGCCATACCAATAATGAAGTTGAAAATAATGACGAATAAGTTGCACATCGAAGCGGATGAAAAAGCAAATGTCATACAATATGTGCATCCAGCAGCGGCAGGACCATACAAGATTAATGTGATTATTGTTCCTCCGACAACACCACGTTCACTGGTGGTAAACGCATCAACGTCGAACGCAAACATCAAAATAATAGTAATTACAAGAGGAAATTGATAATTCATGACATCCCAGAGATAGGAGGATGTCCAATAGGAAATAGGTTCTACCCCCGCAACTGTCTGCAAATGCTTTGCTTTGGTGGACCTTTCGTTCACAATGAAAGTTCCAAATGTTCCAGCAATGAAAGGGAATGACAACACAACCAAGAACCATGCATTGAAGGCATCTTCGGCCTTACCCAAACTGACCTCAGCTTTAGTGAGAGGAAGGGGATGGACACTGGCTGAGATGGTCAACTCATCATCTTTTGTCGCTTCTCTCATGAGCGACTCATCCGCAAGAGCTTGGAAAATCAAAGACGAGTGCAGCGCTGTATAGTTGTAGTTCACAACATAACCCACACCACCATACCTCTCACAATACTCTTCTTTATAGAAGGGCTGTGGAATTAGTTCAAGGAACTGCTTACATCGGCTTACCGCCAAGGATGAGTAATTTTGACCATCAGTCTGGCTAAATCTATCACGTGTGAACTGCAATGCACCGAATTGAGTTCCTTCATAAATCATGCTGGATTCGAATATGTTCAAGGAGCTAGA
Source organism: Fragilaria radians (assembly GCA_900642245.1). Taxonomy (NCBI): domain Eukaryota; phylum Bacillariophyta; class Fragilariophyceae; order Fragilariales; family Fragilariaceae; genus Fragilaria; species Fragilaria radians. The sequence goes on along the minus strand of CAAAJI010001063.1, from coordinate 10,451 downwards.
TAAGATGTCTGAGTTATTTTGAGGAATTCCTTCAGCCCCGAAAGTTGATAAGCGTCCCATAATATTGCTAGATTCACTAATGGAACAAGAACCATTAATATTTCCGTTCAGGCCAAGCCCACAGAAGGTGAATATATCCGTTTCATTCGTATTTCCCTTTATCAAAGAAGTCAGCAGAGATCCGTTGAACGCTACCATACATCTACCAGGTTGACAGGTAAAGTCCGTCCCCGGCTCATTGAAGGGAATAGGGTTACGAGGCTGACTGCGAATTGAAGGATTGAAAGAGTTGATGGAGAGTTCAAGGGAATCGAGATTACGGTCAGGACTTGCAAATTTGTAAAGCAAGAATCCAACAAGGACCATTAACGATGGTAAAAGCGTGGAGCACACCCAAGCCTTCTTGTCTCGCTTGAAGTTCAACGCTCGCTTTCGGAATAGAGCTTGAACATGACGAATGAAAAGGCCAGAGCTCTCCAATTCCATTTGAGAACGATAACTCTTTTCCTCATTATCAATCATTGATGTTCCATTGCGCAAATCGGAAGAGGACTTCAGCGCAACCTTTTCACCAGTTTCTCCTCTGGCAACTAACAAGAAAACTTCATCAAGTGTAGTAATGCTAACACCGTATGTTACGATCCTTGATTCTTCTACTTCTTGGTCAAGCTGTTCAAACATAGAAGTGAATCTTGCAGACGCTCCAATCGGCAACTGAAACGACATCTCTGTACCCACATTACTCAAGAGGGTAGCCTCTGGGACTGAGGAAGTAACAATAAGTTCCAGATTTCTATCCATGTTAGAGTCAAACATCACTTTCGCTTTTCCAGGGGAGTTGCCCTTTATGTTTAGATGATTGGAAACTTCAACATTACCACTAAGATCCTCAGGTTCATTTAAAGGGGTTGCTTCAGTTGTAGCAACATTTTTGGTAGTAGTTTCAACGACAACGTTTGTTGCAGCATGTCCAACTTTCGCATTTTTCTCGATAGTTAGTTGATAGCCAACACCATAGTGTTTCTTGAGAAAAAGAGAGCTACCAGCACAACGTAGCTGTCCTTCGGCCATTATCGCAATACGATCGCCCAGAATATCCGCCTCTGACAAAATTTTTAGTCACTATGCATGAGGTCAGAATAAAATCGTTGAGGAACGTAACACTTACCATCCATAAAATGCGTCGTTAAAACAATGCAACGGTTTTGACGATACTGTCGAATGACATTCCATGTGAATCTTCGACTGAAAGGATCCATCCCAGATGTAGGTTCATCCAGAAGCACAGTTTTGCTTTCACCACAAAACGCTATTGCAACACTGAGTTTTCGTTTCATTCCTCCGCTCAAATTTTTTGACAAAGTATTCCTTTTCTCCAGAAGAGCAACATCTTCAATGCTTTGTTGAATCTTTGCATCAACTTCTTCTCTTGTATACTTCGAATACAATCCTTTCAATCGGGAAAAGAATTCGATATGCTCTTGTACTGTCAATTGAGGAAACAAACAATCCTGGTTGATTTGATGTAGATCAGTGTGAGAAAAACAAATTATTCTTTGTTTAGGAGTTAAGACATGGATCAAGACTTACATGCTGAAGGCAGATTCCAGTTTCCTGACGAATCTTGGTCATTTCACTTCGAATATCTTTTCCGTCTACAAATGCGTATCCATCCGTCGGTGCAACCATGCCAGTTAGCATGGATATAGTTGTCGTCTTTCCGGCACCATTATGCCCTATGGAAAGTGTCAATAAGTTAGATGAATTATTGATAGAAGAAATGATACTTTCGTGCCTTACCTAATAGAGCAGTAATTTGATTCGTATACATATTCAGATGGAGATTATCAACTGCTGTCTTCTCTCCGAATTGTTTCCGAAGACCACAAATGGCTATTCCCTTTCCGTCTCTTACGGTTGAACGAACAGCATCCGTGACTTCTTCAACTGGTACGCCAGTGATTATGTGATCAATATCTTTGTCGTCAACATCGTACTGCTTACCGCTACCGCAAAGCCAATATGACTTTGTGCATAAAAAATACCATGGTAATGGCTGTCCATACTCAGAGCGGATCACTCGATTCAGATAAAAAGAAACAAAGCCCCAGAAAAATGTAGCAAAGAAAAGCGAAGTCATAGTATTGGTGAACGTGTGACCGGAAGGACTGTCTGTTGTCGACATTGTACTTGTGAGCAAACCAACTCCGGCATCCTCCAATCTACCGATTTCTTGTAACCCGTAGGATATTGCAGCAACAGGGTGGATGGAGACCAAGGAGATAATTCCTCCAGACCCAGTCTTCACATTTGCAGTTAGTGTCAAAAAGTAACCAACAAAAAAGATCAATAATCCCACAAGGGTTGCAGTTGTTGCTTTTGAAAAGACAGCTGATATTGCAAAGCAAAATGTGATAATTGAGGTAAATGAGAGAATCCAAAATACTAACAGAATAACAAAACTTGAACTGTCATAGAGGCTTGCACTTGCAGCAGCACAAGCAATGGAAGTAAAGAGATGAAACACAAAGTAGGAGGTAAACCAAGACCATCCGATATCAGATTCAGTTACGGACATCATCTTCATCAGTTCTTTCTGACGAAATTCTTTTTCAAGAACAATGCTTCGAAGAATGGAAGAAACAGAGTACAAGAGACCAAGTAAAACCAGAAGAGGAGCATACCCTGTAGAAAGATTTTTCATTAGATTACGCATAATCTGCCGATATGAGCCATGTGCTTGAGAAACTTACCTTGAATGGCTGCATAAAACCCATTAATCGTGAATTCCCTGCTTGGAAAGGAGACGAACTGTACACCATGTTCTGCAACATACATTCCGGCTTCCTCGCTACCTGAATCAACTAAAATCCAATCTTGGATCATGCGTTGCATGGCAATGGCACCATTGTAAAGATACTGTCCAGTGCAGGAATATTGTAGTACTCCCTGATCAGCTGTTCCATCGGTAGGTGCACAAGCATTGTCAAGATTGCTATAGTATGAAAATTGTTTGTTGGTTGGTGGGGATGTAGATTGTGCCGGTCGACCTTCCTTTTCTGGCTGATTGAAATTGGTGGAGTTCTGTCTCAAAATGTAGGCGTAGTCCTTATCCGATGAACCCTCCGGAAAAACGACAGCAAATCCTATCTTGGGATATCCTGATGTTCCGTACGTCGATGAAGAAATATAACTTGAAATCTCAGCATCCGAAGGAAACACTTTCACCAAGGAATGATCAATCGGAATTTTATTACTTTCGAGTTCAGGATACCTAGATTTGACATACGCTTCAAAGGCCTTCGCACGTTCAAGTCCACGAATAGAGTTGGCATCCGAAGGAGCCAAAGCCAAGATGGTGTATTCACAAAAAAGTGTAGCATCCTGATTCTCTTCTGTACAACGACGACGATCACATTTGAGAAATGGATTCTGATTATCGTAGTAGTCTGATATTTGAAATGGCCATTCCTTATCTAACAAGGAAGGTTCACAAGTACGTTTCACCTGCATCGAAGTCACATAATCTCGAAAGGAAAGGGGAATGACAGTAATATTATTACCTGGGAAGAATGCGGGAATAGTTGTGGGAGAAAATCCGACAGTACCCTCAAGAGATTTCTTTATCGCCAATAGGATACACACAAATCCGACAGGTAAAGCAATCTCAAAGAACTGCAAACCAGGAGAAGCAAAGAAATAGAAAAATGAGAAAAACCGTGGACGTCAAATCAGTTGAGACTTGACAATTACATACCGAACCAAGAATATTCCTTTTACGATAAATCAGGTTGCGCCGCAACAAGGCAAAGTATGCCTTCGATCCACAACCCATATTCTAATACTTTGTTTAGTGAAACGAGTTGTTTGAAAGTTCTTCAGAATGCGGATCTCAGAATAGGATGGAAAATTCCACTAGTTCTCAGAGATGAATCTTGAAATGGAGAGACGGTTGGCTTGAAGTTGAAACTGTGATAATTTGTATCAATTTGAAATTCGAACTATCAAATCAAGGAAGATATGTTTACGTTATTTACGTAATGCTTTTTTTTATGACAGTGACGTAAATTCGAAGGGAAGATCTTGGGAAGCATCCTGAGCATTCTCTAGAACGTAAAACCAGACACAATCCTGGGAATTCATTGAGTATTTCCACGACTCCCCAATGTTGAACCAGGAGGAGTATGTACAATGACTCTCTGTACCGTATTGGGTGGTTAGACGCAAACATCTGATACATGGCTGTGTAAATTATCGAAGTTATTGAACGCATGCTCTAAAAATGGTAGCCTCTATAGATTGCAATGTAGTAAGCTAAAGCTATTTCCTAGATTTTAAATTATTAAAATCGATCCATGTGCCCTAATCAAGACATCACGATTACGTACTTCGGAGGCCTTTAAAGAACTCGGATTACTTTGATTTCAGTTTAGACATTGGTATTTCAGTTTATACTACAATAAGTGAACTCAAGAAAGGAATTAAGTGAGAAGCATAGACTAGTTGTTTTGTATATTCATCTAGTTGAAAAATTGTAACTTAATTTCAGTAATTATGGCTATTTCTAGTTCCAGATTATTTCAGTAAGAAGGGATACTGATATCTCGCAATCATTAATCTGAGACCTAGCCACCGCTCTATTTCATTCGTTTTTGCTCATTAATTATGTAACAAATATATTTTATACCTCTAAATTATCACCCCTGTTAATAATGGGTATGGAGTGCAGGCCTCCCCCTCTTTAGGCATAGGGATTAGCGACGCTTAGCTTGATACATACTTTACAGTTTGAACCATGCCTTCTGATGAGCTACACTTTGAATAAATGGTCTCAATCTATTCTTGATGTGCCATTCCCATATAGCAAAGACTTCAGTCATATGCCCTTTTCTATCTCATAACAAATAATAAATTAATTCAAATGTCTATTTTTCCAGTCAAAATCCAAATACCTGTGATTTATTAAGTTTCTTATTTTCTGTTTTCTTTCAAACCACCTTGAAATAAAGATTTCGAATATATTCTCTATCTCCTTTTTTGAAGCTTTATACTTTTTGACCTTTTACTTTATTCTAGATATTCATGCCTTTCTAAAGCAAAGCCAAATAAATGCATCATTGTGCTTGAAATAAACTTCTTTATGAAAATAGCTGTATCGCAGAATTGATACCCCTACTGCTTTTGGCATGAACGAAAGTTCAAACAAATGCAAGCACTGAAGTAAGTTTACTATCAATGACTTAACTGCATTAGGCTAAAACGTTAAGCATTGTAGATGCCTTTTCTTCCTCTTCTCAAGCATCAAACTGTTACTCTTGTATTTCCACACAGCACAGCAACTTTGTAAAGCATTACATCAAGCATATCGTAAACTTTGTTGCAAATTTGTTAAGAACATGCCACAAATGTGTTTCTCCAAGTATATATGGGCTATTATGGCACCAATCTACAGGTACCATTCTAGGTAACTTGTTTGTTTTAGCCTGAAGAGAATGAATACTTGGACCAGGCCTGCCATTCACCTATGACCGTTGTTTCTAATATAAGTTCCTATAGCACTTTGTCACATAGATTCGTTCATCATTCAGAGATACATTTTTATGCTTAAAAATTTCTGTTCCCCCTCCGAATGAAAGCTTGATTAGCCAAAAGGTCCAACTCTTTGGTTGTTACAAGAATACAAGTCCAATGTTTAAGTGAACATTGTCAAAGTTAAGCATTCTTTATGGAAGGTTACTATTGGTGGAAAGGAATTCCTTTGATGACAAATTGGATAGATGCTCAATAACTCCATCCTTTCATAATGTTTATTCTAGTGTATCATTTGGGAGTAAAGAACCCACGAAGTGTGCCCTGTTTGAAATTTGTAGTGGATTTGATGGGACGTGAATGAGATGGTTTGGATATTGTCGTTGATGATGCATGTGGTTGAGAAGATTCAAGAGGAGGATCATCCGGTAAATCTTCCCACACCACCACGGTTTCAGTATGTAAATAGCCATGTTCATCCATGGTAGTCTTATCAACTAACGTTTTGCGACGTTTGATTCCAGGAACTGCGACTGCTGGTGTCACTTTAGAATTAGTTTCTGTCTCCATG
>CAAAJI010001062.1:0-14568 GCA_900642245.1 Fragilaria radians | reverse complement strand
ATTCCTTTCAATGCAATTATATCTACTGCTATCTGAATTTATGACATTTTCTAGTTTTTAGCATTATTTCTACATTTGAGGATTGAGTCTATCTGTCAAAAGATAACGCGTCAGCCCTTTTGACAAATGAATGGTACTACCATCATTGCCAATATTGAGTCGTCTTGAGAACCAATCTTGACATATGTGAGGATAACTTGAAAGTTTACTCAATCATCATTGCATCACAGAAATCCAATATTTTTACTTCCATAGTCTTGCCATTTCCTAACGTAATTTTATTTGAAACTGCCTTGATCTCGAATACCATGATCACTGTTGCATCACTTGCATGATGTGCCATTGTCTTCACAATCTAGTTTTCCTTGAATTCGTACCTTTCTGACACCATGCTTTCCTCCAAAAGCAATATTTGCAATTAAAATCTTTTGTCAGTTGATCAATCAAATAGATCATGAAGTGATCATCTGTCATTGCTGATTTCGTTGCTTTTAACTTCATTATAATTTCTTCAATAGTGATCATTTAAGTATACTGGTATTCAGTTTCTTCTTACCAGGAGACACAAAGTAATTTCTTCTAATCCTACCAATTAATGGACATGATGCTGAATGGTTAGGCATTGTAATAGCTGTGTGTGTAATTAGACACAAGAAGAACTCAAAGACTGCTTCTCTCAGTTCTTGCTTAATATATGGAAGAAGACATTTCTTTAGAAATCAAGTAATGGATATATGAAATTAAGAAGCCAAGGAATATGTCCATTCAATACTTTGTCCAGAGACTTAGGAGCTTGAACATTTGAATAGATTATGCTCATATTCTAGACCAAATAAATAATCACAGTTCTAAAACCCCTAAGTTCATTGACATAGAAGAACTTACCAAGTGATTTACCATACCTGCCCAGCTAGCTGACTAAAGAAAGGCCCAATTCCAGGCTAATGTGCATCATTTTAGCCAAGCCGCCCCAACAAGAATCTCAAGAGTGTTGAACCCAGCCTTCCCATCAAATTGTTTTTTAGGAAAGTTACGGATTTGAATGCTGACGCGAATGAAAAAAGGTGATTGCAAAAATATTGCAAGATCTATGAAAAAATAATACCCCTAACCCTCAAAAACTGCTGCTATCCTTGCATTTGTTCAAAGCAGCTGAAAAGTTTCCAGGGATTCACATTAACCTGTAACTCTGGTATTCCGGTTCCCACATCTTATCTTTTCTTGATATACATGTAAACGTATGTCTCCTTAATCCTCTTGTGATCATACGAGAAGCTTATGTATTCTTCTCCCTCTCAGAGCTGTGGATCTGTAAAGTGTTACCCATTGTTGTCAGACCTGGGCAACTCTTGCAACGATACAGTCCCTGTTGATTGCAACAGCTTATGAAAGCATAATAAGGCATTGCCAACACTTTGCCCTCTTGACAATCATCTTGGTCGCGCGATTGAAAGTGAGCCCTTGGGTCTGAAAAACACGCCTTTTCAAATCAGCCACTCATTTTTGTCCATACGTAAAGGGCGGAAACAATGAAAAGAAAAATGATTTTGAAACTAAATGAGAATTAGATTGCGGCATTTGGATTGCAAGTCGTTGTATTTCGTCTAATTTGGTGGAGAGCGTGGTTTGTTTGTTTTGTCATGTCGTTGGCAAGAAGAAATTAGATGTTAAGGATGCTTGCCTAGGAAACATAGCAAAAACTTTCAAACACATACTGCTCCTTGGAGAAATGATAAAATGAAATGACATAACAATTCCATGCCCAGGGCAAAATGGGCAGAATATCAAAAGTGTGCATCAACAGATGAGAACACTTATTTCGATACAGCATTGGCTGTGAATTGGGAGAAAATGTATTTTGAAGTTAATGTACGCGACAGGAAGCAGATTACAATTGAAAAAGATTATTGAAGATATCCTGTATTTCTCTGATAATGAGGATTAGCAATACATCCTAAATGATAAAAAGGACTTATTGGATTTGAGCTCATGACTACTGATTGATAATGAAGTTGACTATTATTGGGCAATAATTTCTATGTCTTTTCAGTAAGAAGCTGTACTAAAATCTGTCGGAAATTGTTTGTCATTCCAACAACCGTGAACATGCTGGATGACTTTAGAACCTTGACAGGAGTGTCAGGTAAATATCTTGACATGTTGTAACAAAATATTTGCATATTTATTGTGGTGAATCACGTCATCCTATCCCAGAAGCAATGTGACATTGCTGGGCTTTGCGGATGGTGGTAATAAGTCTCCAGTCCAATACTTAGACTATGGATGTTGCAGACAAAAAAAACATGTTTAGTTTAAGTAGCAAGGATCTTATCCAAACTTTGCCCAAATTGGATAGAAAAGCTCACTTGCATCACAACCAATGGAGCAGCAAACATGACAGGATATCATGCTGGATTAGCTACTTGCATTGAGAGGGTGGCCAATACAGGATTTTTAGATTTGGTGGTTCAAGCAAGATTCAAATCAATGTTTAACAAACAATTTGTTTCATGTCATCCAAGGTATTACGGGATATTTACAACGGCAAACAAATTTTATCACAGTGATGAAATTATCATGTCCGCGCTTCATTGACACCACAATGGCTATCAATGGGATTGTTGTTAGATTGGCTAATGGCTGAAAGACTTCCACTGTAGGCTTATTTTGAAGAAATACAACCTCCATGTCAATCGCTAAATGAGTGGTGGATTGAAGTTTACGCGTTTGCTTAAGTTGTAAGGATCATTAATATTACATCCCGAGAGCTTCAAGGTAATCAATTGCTACTGAACAAAGTAAAAAGACATCTTGAAAGACTGCAAGAAAATTTAATAAGAATTGGCAGCATCATTTCCACTGCAGATGTATTGCTTCAGGATGTTCCAGGTCTTTTCAGCGTGGATGCTTTTGCATGACGGCGTTGTCTATGGAGTCATTTTTGCGCAATTTAGGTTCCAATTATATTCGTGATGTGCTGAAAAACTACAAGGATTGCTGTGAATTGGAATACAATGCTCTACTAGGTTGAATATGTAATTTATTCATGCATCCAGTTCAGGGAATATATGTATTATGCCCGCAAAGAAGTAGCTCAAATGGTGCCATTTCTGGATGTGCACCTCCTGCAATGCCTTGGAATGTAGCAGAATATGGTAAGTTTATGTTTACCACAGTCATAATAACGCAAAAGTACCGTCCTGGAGCAAAGTTCACAAAAGAAGATATTCAAAACATTCAAACGCAATATGAGATAACATTCCACTCTGCTGAAAGTTTTAAATGTCTTGTGCAAGCTACCAAACAACACAAAGTGTTGATGAAACATGGTGCTGGTGGCATGAACAATATCCTTTGTTAGATGATTTTTGCGGTGGATTAGCTTCAACAGTTCCAGGAACTAGCACGGTGGAATCCAACTTTTCTATCATTGGATGGGAAATTCGAACGGCCTTGAAAAACCTGAGCCTCGAAGCAATACTTCATGCAAAGCAAAGGGAAGAAATTATTTAGATCCAAGCCATTTTCAGCCATTCAAACTTATAAATAAAAGGTATTCCATAATTTACATTTTCATAATCTAAATATGTCCATAATTAAGCTTATTATGGAAATTATGGAAATATCCATATAAGTGAAGTGCTTGGCTTACAATATTATTGTATGTGAAGCCTACATAATTTTGTACTTAAAAAATTAAAATTTAGCTACTAGAAATCACCAAGTTGAAAAGTGAGATGAAAATTATGAAAAATTTTAATTTGTTATATCTTGCTTCAACAATTCAGATCCCACCACCTCCCCTGAATCGCCTTCTTTTCTCACACCTAACAACTTAAATTAGGATTAAGTCGTAGATGCTTTGTTGAATTCCACCGCATTAATTATTGTTGTTACACTTGTCTGCGCTCCATAAACCACATAGAATCAATCGATGGCAGCAATTGGTTTGAATCAGATCCCTCACCATTTTTTGTCAATAAGACTTATGCTTTGCCCTTCACTGCTCCCAACATGTTAGTAGCCTTACTGGCTTTCTGCCAGCACGACGGTTTCGGTCGCCTGCCAAAGATCATGTATTGACAAGGGGTTAGGACTTAAAAGGAGCCCCAAACAATTCAAATCCTGCCACATCCCCTGAATCGCCTCCTCTTTGCGCGCCCTGCTGCTGTGCAACGCAAACAGGGAATGCTGCTTACGTTGCAATTCTCCACATGTATAAATTTATGACCGAAAAATTACAACTCAATTCCATTTTTTCTTGAAAATCACTCCGGGATCCAGAAATGCATCTAAAAACACTAGCCTTGTCTCTCAACCACAAGCACCTGTTGTTTAACAATGTCGATTTTTTTCACTGTTTCTCCCAGTGACTTACCTTCCCAAGTCCCACTCCATTCCATCAAACAACCACAAGGCTTTCTTCCAAAATTTCAAAATTTTGGCCGTGCCAAAGTTTGATTGGCATCTGCAGGCTGATCCGGAGTCCCATAGCACCTGAAATTCATCCATCGTAAAACGTCGTTAGGGGAGTTATACACTTTACCATGGTGAAATCACATCATGAAGTTTTCGAGCGTTGCTTTGTTAATTTTCGTAATCAACATACTTTTTGTGGAAACCAAATTTTAAACGTCGAAGACTGGTACATTTTCTACATACGTAATTGTTGTACTTGTTTTGTTTGGGAGGCAAAATGTATGCAACGTCGAAAATTGTTGTATTTGCAATACATCGCAATACCACCTTGTATTCGACTTTTCATTTGGACCATTACGAACGTCTAACGGCTTAGACAAGTCAACTTTCTATTCAAAATGACACACCATTTTTGGTTGGACCAGTTTGGTAATCATGCTTCATATTATCTCGAGCGCAGTGATTTGCTTGACAATACAGATGGCTTTGTCGATGCGTTGAAAAATAGTTCAACCTTGAAATCTCTCTGTTTAGTGCCTGACATATATAATATTGAAGATAGAATAAATGAATCACTTTTGCCTTCAATCGCTGATGCATTGAAGTTCAACTCTTCTTTGATATCTTTAGATCTTTCAGAGAACAACATTCAACAATAGGGAGCTGTGGCAATCGTTGATGCATTGAAGGTCAATACAACCTTGACATCTTTGGATCTTTCATGGAATGATATTCAACAAGAGGGCGCTGTGGCAATCGCTGATGCATTGAAGGTCAACTCTTCTTTGGCATCTTTGAGTCTTAGATGTAATTCAATTCAACAAGAGGGCACAATTGCGATCGCCGATGCTTTGAAGGTCAACTCTTCTTTGACATCTTTGAATCTTCATTATAATTCAATTTGCAAAATGGGAGCAATGGCAATTGCTGACGCATTGAAGGTCAATACAACCTTGACATCTTTGAATCTTTCAAGGAATGAAATTCCACAAGAGGGAGTGGTGGCAATTGCTGATGCATTAAAGGTCAATACAACCTTGACATCTTTGAATCTTTCATGGAATTATATTCAACAAGAGGGAGCTGTGGCAATTGCTGATTTATTGATGGTCAATACGGCCTTGACATCTTTGGATCTTTCAGAGAACAAAATTCCACAAGAGGGAGCTGTGGCGATTGCTGATGCATTGAAGGTCAATACAACCTTGACATCTTTGGATCTTTCATGGAATGATATTCAACAAGAGGGAGCTGTGGCGATTGCTGATGCATTGAAGGTCAATACAACCTTGACATCTTTGGATCTTTCAAGGAATGAAATTCAAGAAGAGGGAGCGGTGACAATTGCTGATGCACTGAAGGTCAATTATTCCTTGACATCTTTGAATCTTGGTTCTAATTCAATACGCAGCAAGGGAGCCATGGAAATTGCTGATGCATTGAAGGTCAGTGCAACCTTGACATCTTTGAATCTTCGTTCTACTTCAATATGCAACAAGGGAGCCGTGGCAATCGCTGATGCCTTGATAGTCAACTCTTTCTTGACATATTTGAATCTTTCTTTTAATTCAATACGTAACAAGGGAGCCACAGCAATTGCTGATGCATTGAAGGTTAACTCTTCTTTGACATCTTTAGATCTTTCATGGAATGATATTCAAAAAGAGAGAGCTGTGGCAATTGCTGATGCATTGAAGGTCATTACAACCTTGACATCTTTGGATCTTTCAAGGAATGAAATTCAAGAAGAGGGAGCGGTGACATTTGCTGATGCATTGAAAGTCAATTGTTTTTTGGATCTTAGAGGGAATGAAATTCAACAAAAGGAAGCAATGGCAATTGCTGATGCATTGGATGTCAATACAACCTTGATATCTTTGGATCTTTCAGAGAACAAAATTCAACAAGAGGGAGCCATGGGAATAGCTGATGCATTGATGGTCAATTATTCCTTGACATCTTTGGATCTTTCCAGGAATAATATTCAACAAGTGGGAGCTGTGGCAATCGCTGATGCATTGAAGGTCAACTCTTCTTTGACATCTTTGCATCTTTTTTGTAATTCTATTCAGCAAGAAGGAGCCATGGCAATTGCTGATGCATTGAAGGTCAATACAACCTTGACATCTTTGGATCTTTCATGGAATGATATTCAACAAGAGGGTGCTGTGGCAATTGCTGATGCATTGAAGGTCAACTCTTCTTTGACATCTTTGAATCTTTATGATAATTCAATTTGCAAAATGGGAGCAATGGCAATTGCTGATGCATTGAAGGTCAACTCTTCTTTGACATCTTTGGATCTTTCAGAGAATTATATTCAAGACAAGGGAGCCGCGGCAATTGCTGATGCATTGAAGGTCAATACAACCTTGACATCTTTGCACCTTTCAAGGAATTATATTAAACAAGAGAGAGCCGCGGCAATTGCTGATGCATTGAAGGTCAATACAACCTTGATATCTTTGGATCTGGTAGAGAATCAAATTCAACAAGAGGGAGCCATGGCAATTGCTGATGCATTGAAGGTCAATACAACCTTGAGATCTTTGGATCTTTCATGGAATGATATTCAACAAGAGGGTGCTGTGGCAATTGCTGATGCATTGAAGGTCAACTCTTCTTTGACATCTTTGAATCTTTATGATAATTCAATTTGCAAAATGGGAGCAATGGCAATTGCTGATGCATTGAAGGTCAATACAACCTTGACATCTTTGGATCTTTCAAGGAATGATATTCAAGAAGAGGGAGCCATGGCAATTGCTGACGCATTGAAGGTCAATACAACCTTGACTTCTTTTAATCTTTCCGTGAATGATATTCAAGAAGAGGGAGCCATGGCAATTGCTGATGCATTGAAGGTCAATACAACCTTGACATCTTTGCACCTTTCAAGGAATTATATTCAAGAAGAGGGAGCCATGGCAATTGCTGATGCATTGAAGGTCAATACAACCTTGAGATCTTTGGATCTTTCAAGGAATTATATTCCACAAGAGGGATTCATGGCAATTGCTGATGCATTGAAGGTCAATACAACCTTGACATCTTTTAATCTTGGTTCTAATTCAATACGCAGCAAGGGAGCTATGGCAATTGCTGATGCATTGAAGGTCAATACAACCTTGACATCTTTTAATCTTGGTTCTAATTCAATACGCAGCAAGGGAGCTATGGCAATTGCTGATGCATTGAAGGTCAATACAACCTTGACTTCTTTGCATCTTTCAAGGAATGAAATTCAAGAAGAGGGAGTGGTGGCAATTGCCCATGCATTGAAGGTCAATACAACCTTGACATCTTTGGATTTATCAAAGAATGAAATTCAACAAGAAGGAGTCGTGGCAATTGCTGATGCATTGAAGGTCAATACAACCTTGACATCTTTGGATCTTTCAAGGAATGATATTCAACAAGAAGGAGCCATGGCAATTGCTGATGCATTAACATACAATCCTACTTTCTTAGGATTTGGGTTGAACAATGGTTTTGATCGCCTATACCATAGCCTTGGAAAATTCAAAGACACTTTTCACTATATGCAAGGTTTACTAAATATTCTCATTGGTGAGGAAGCTGCTCAAGTGCTAGGAATCGTATACTGTATAAAATCTAGGTGTGAAACACTTAACTTTTTACAATGATGAAAGGGATAATTCTATCTGATTTAAGTGATAATATGATTCCTACAATTTAGACTCATAACATAAATATGTATTTCATTTTTTCTTTAAACATTTCAATGTTGTCATGATGTATTGTCAAAGTTCTTATATTTATTGGAAGTAATTCAAACGATGAGCCTTACAATTTATATCCATCTGTTGAATAGTCCAAAGTGCTTAGAAAGGAAGAAAAAAGAAGATAAGAAGAGAAAGAATTCCATTGCTACGTTGCTGTTTTACCAATAGAATTACTCATGATTATACTGCAATCCCTAATGGATAAGGCTAAACAAGTATTGTCTGACAGAAATTTCCAACACTCTTCCTATACTAACACAATCAAATTGAACACTTGCATTGACTTACACTATAGAAAACTTGTTTGCCTAAACTGTTGTTGGTGTTGTGATTGCCTGCATGTTGCCACACAAGCTATTGTAAAATGACAGCATTATTGATTGCAAGCTGCATTGCAGGTGAGACAAGAACCTGAAGTTTAAGGTCCATACTCATTCTTATCATGTTCTACAACTCTGTGTGTTAACACACTTTACCTAGTGATCTGCTGTGTTGAAGGTATCTTTCTCTTTAACTGGCAGGTAAGCGTCAAGGTTAGGTGTGCATCCTTCACAAAGACTGCAGTCTCCAAGCTGGCATACACTTCACACTTACTGCCCATAAAGCTGTCCACAAAGGTGGAGCCTGACGTGTGTCTTCTGTAAGTACCATAACTCAACAGAAAGATAAATTCGTTCTAAAATAAAATTAAGCTATACATTATTATTTTGTGTAAATTGTGAGCCTATGATTTAATTTACTATTGCCTATCGTAGCAATAAAGAAATTGCTATAATTACCGTTACGAACTCTTTTCTGAACCGTTATGATGTGCCAAAGATATTCTAACATATATCTTAACTTCTCTAACACACCAAAGATTTAACAAGCAATGATCTTGTTTAGCAAGTTTTAGATATCCTTGATTAAAGCAACTGAAAAAGTGGCAATGAAGAGCATCTAGAAAGAATATAACGGAATAATAGTTATAGTTCCAAAAATATCCTCCGTTATGTAGGACTCAAACCCAGAGCATCGCAATTACTTGACAGTACTCAACCAGTCCACTTCCAACTGGTGACACAAAAATATATAAACTATCACAATATCTTACTACTCCCCTAATATCTGACGGTACATCTGATCACATATGTATATAAAACAACCTCCTCCTTCCTTGAACATGTAACACGTAAAACAAATTTCAATTTATCTCTTTTTAATCATTTATTTTTTCATATACATACATATCCTAATCACTAAAATATCCTAAATTAGAAATAAACTTTCATTTTTTAATTTCGGGGACACGGAACAGCCAATTCTTGACCAAATGATGAAATTTTTCATTACTTAAGGGCTTTGTAAGGATGTCACTGACATTTTCATCACGCTTTACATATGCAAACCTCATCACTTTAGCCGCAATAGCCTCCCGGACACGATGGTACGCAATTGCATTATGCTTTTTCTTCAAGACACTTGAAGGAACTGAAGTATTTAGAACCACTGACATATTATCTCCTAACATTAGAGTTGGGCCATCCAAATCCACACCTAGTGACCTCAACATGAACCTTACTTCCAAAATGAGTTCTGTGGCAATTCTAGATGCTACTAACTCCGAACCGTAAGTTGAAGTCTCCACTGTCTTCTGACGTTTAGACACCCACCTGATTGGCATATTATTCATAAGTATACCTGTAATGGATCTTCTAGTTACTAAATCATGTGCATGATCTGCATCCACATAGACTGTCATCCGTACTTTTGGTCCCTTTGACATAGGAAGGTCATTTGGAATTTCTTCTTCAGCATCTGGATAGAAATCCTTCCAATTTGGGTGATCCTCAACAGGGTAAATGGAGTGGTCTGGATATGCTGTATCAATAATAATCTATACTTAGCTGAATCTTCATCAGTACAGAATGGTGTGTCATCTATTTCTGGATGATACCCTTCACTCATGAGAGTTTTGATGGGCTTTAGCCCTCCTTGCCAAAAAGGTTTTCAAACTTAGGAATGACATTCTGGATATAGGTTCTGACAGAGATAGCTAATCCTAAGCCTTGGTTCTTCCATGTATCACCAGGAAATTCCACATTTCCACCTAAATAGTACTCAGGAATACCTACATTCTTCAATAAGTATATTTTCTCTAAGGACTTAATTACTGCCATGGGATCCTTGCTCCAGATAAGAATATCATCCACATGGGTAGCTAAATATTCATAATGTGATGTCTTATCTATCATCCATAAGTCCGGATCATGCTTAGTCTTCTTGAATCCTAATCTGATTAATGACTCTGCTAAATGTGGAAATCCTGTGAGAATTTTGTGATACATTTTTGGGTCACAGCATAATAATTTGTACAGATTACAAGAACTTGTCACTTGCAATTTTTCCTCTACCAGGGTTGTTTGTTGATGATTGAAGAATTTGGTATCAAGATCCAGCATATATAGGGACCCAACAACATAGATGCTGATGCACTCTATTTTTTGTTCAAGTTCATGCTCCTCTGACGAACTATTTGCTGCAATTCAATATGACCCTTTAGGCGGTTTTCCATTTCCTCTGCAATTATTTCCAAATGTCAGCTTAAATGAGGAACAGTATGTTTAGTCAAACATCCTGAAATCTATGATTCATATATCATGCAAAAGTCCACAGTCATTTTTCAATCCAATTCAGATAGAATTGTAATTCCAGAGGGACCCAACAAATTGTTAGTAAATTCTACCATAAAGTCTAAAGCGCCCATGTGTGACATGAACCCTTCAAATAATCCAGCAATTATGGTTTGAAAAATTGTTTCATCCATTTGTCAGAAATTTAAATGATCTACCTAAAACCTATACGTATGGTAAACTAACAACAAAAATCGGTTCATGTAGATCATATTGGTCCTTCACAATTTGATCCCCCAAAGGCAAGTAAATATTATGCATTATCTATCATTAACCCAGCAACCTTTTGGGTTGAGTCATCTCCACTATCTAATCGAATTGCAGCATTTGCATGCAAAGCATTTGATAAGTAATGGGTGTGGCGTAGATCTCTCAGAGTCTTTGAATAGATGTCATAAATCAATTGCTTAATCATGAACATGTGTAATGTAATCAAAAGATCAAGTTTAATACTATGTTTTCAATTCCATAAAGGTATAGATGTCTAGTCAATTATCTGCGACTGTTACAGGCACTTCATAGGACTGCCAATGGCAAGATGAGATTGATTATTAGATTTCAAGGTGAAAATCTGACTTCCCATTAGCAACTAACTGAGTAATCAAAAAGATCAAGTTTAATACTGCGTTTTCCATTCCATACCGGTATCGATATCTAGTCGATTATTTGCCACTGGTGTGATTCGCACCAGTGGCAAATCCCTTCACCACGTGTGAAGGAACTTGAGATGAATGTGGATGTAAGATATTACCCAACTAAGCACATTGACATCCCACTTCCACTAAGTTATTATTGATGAACATGACTCCCAACAAAAATTCAGTGAAAAGTTGAAAAAAGCGCAACATACACTTTGTCTACGTCTTGAATTTCCTCAGAAAACAAACATGGGGCAGTTGAAGTATTTGAGGGTTTGGAATCGAAATTTCAAAGCATTTATTTTACTCTATGTACACCATTATTTTTCTTGCTCATTTCTCTATTAATTATTGTACAACCCCTCATTTTCATATAATCCCCCTTTTCTCCCATTATGATTCTTGATATACAGTGCAGTAATCCATTTCAGCATCTGAACATTCCGAATCATTGGAAAGGTCCATCATTTCCTTGGACCTTGTAGATGAATGATCACTAAAGTGTGCAGCCTTGGCAGCGTTTTCATCCTGAATGCCAAGTTGTAAGTGTTATTTCTTGGATCCCGTCGCGGCAGGAAGCGGCAAGGTGTGGGCACTGAATTAAAGGAAGTGAAAGTTGGTTATGTAATATAACACTTTAGAAATTATGAGCTTATTATCGATTGTTTTGGAGTTAGTGGGATTGAAAAAAATGGGTTTCCAGGAACACCAAAGTTTGAATGGGATTGACATAAGAGTTTCCAGGAACATCAAAGTTTGTGGGATTGAATGTCAATCAAGTTCTCCCAAGACTTATTTATGTTCCATTGATAAAATTAAACTGTAATCTTTAGATGCGTACTGCAAGAAATAGTTATGTACGTGTGCAACGTGTAAATACTGAGTACTGCAAGAATCAGTGCAGAGTTCTTGAGCAAATTTTCAATCATGTTTGATTCTACGTGCAAACAAGTACTGGAAATGAAAAAGAGAAGGCAATGCGATAAAAATTAATACTGCGCATTGGTAAGTGTGAGTAGTAGGGGTAGAGTGCAAAATTCAAGGGTCATTGCATTTGGGTCAGTGGTAAAACCCAAAATATTGAATTGATGCCAATCGCATTATAGTTACACTCCCTCATCTGCTTGATTAGTCGCTGTAGTTGTGTTGTTTGTGATAGCGTCGCGTAATCCGATGAATAGTTCTTGAGCAAGCGGTTTTGTTAGGATATCCGCTAGCTGGTGTTCTGATGCCACTTTCTTAATTTAGATTAGCTTGCGCTCAACATAGGATCTGAAGTGGTGATATTTGACATTGATGTGCTTTGTCCTTGGGCGCATCTTTGGTGTTGTGACAAGTTCATGTGCACCAGAGTTGTCTTCAAATAAGCGGAAGTGGATATCAGGTAGATTGGTGATGTCAGGATCCACCTTCTGCTTCAGCACAGTGAGTAAGTCAATAAAAGGAATGACTTCACGTAGTGCTGTGGAAAGAGAGATGTATTCAGCCTCGGTAGTACTCAGAGCTATCTCTGTTTGCATTTTGGATGCTCAGACCAATGGACAAGCTGCATAAGCGATCAGGTAGCCTGACCTAGACCTTGCTGTGTTGATGTCTTCCATTGTAATGGACTTCTCCCAGCTTCCAACAAAGTCAGCATCAGTCCAACAGTGGATGGAGTGATCCGAAGGACGGTAGGTTAAACCAATGTTGCGGGTGCCTAGTAAGTATCTTGCAATACGTTTGAAGGCTCTGGCATGTGATTCCTTTGGTGATGCAGTGAAGCGGGCACATTGATGTACAGCATATGCAATGTCTGGTTTTGTAGACTTCTCCAGAAAGTTTAACTTACCAATGATAGACCTGTATTCCCAAGGCTGGTTGAAGGATTATCCATCCAAATCTGATTGCAAGATTCTTGAAGAAGTGCTGGAGTGCTTATAGACTTTGTGTTTGGCTGAAAGTGCATGTAATGTAGGATGGCATCAATCAGGTGAGGTTGAGCTAAGCAGAATCTCCCGTTTTTAAGCTGTTTGATCACTGATGTTCCCTTGGTCGTCAATCTTGAAGAGTGAAGATAGAATGTCGACCACCTCATTGACATTGTTGTTTGTTGGTCCTGCAATGATGGTGTCATTAACATAGATGAGGATGATACTGTTACTAAGAAGATTAAGTTAATCAATAAGGCAGCTTAGTAGATTAATGAGATGAGTGGTGACTAGAGCTTTCCAATATGACGTCACCTGTGAAGTGAGAACCCGGAAGTATTCCCGTGGGGAGTAACACACCCTCGCACAGGAGACGGCATGATGGGCGCATCAAGCGCGCAATGAAGATAATGATAGCGCATGAGTTTATGATGTGCAGGAGGATGGTGTTTAGAGAAGTAATCTGCACTGTTGGTGCGCCCAGGGGACCAGTAAAGGTTGAATTGCTTCTGAGCAATGCAATCTTTGAGCCAATGATAACGCATGTCAAAGGCTTTAGATCTTTTCATGCGGACTTGAGCACGGAGAATGCCATGAGCAGTTGAATTGTCAGTCTCAAGTGGAGTGGCAGGTTGTGGATGTCCCATTTCCAAGAGAGCAGTACACATGGGAACAACGTCTTGGGCATTGAGAAAGAGACTGCTGGTTTCAGCCTCAGAAGCAGAGGCAGCAACTGTGCGAATAGTTCTGCAAAGAACATGGATGGAACCATTAAGCTTGGGAGTGGGAGGCAAGCTGGTTGCACCAGGGAGATTGGTCAGGAAGAAATAGCCAGCAGCTTGACTACGGGCATTTGGGAGAGAAAGATAGGCAGCATCAGAGCAGACAGCAAGAACCATGTCGCTGGCGTGATAACGGATGGTGGCATTGGGATGCGTGGAGAGATAGTCAAGGAGCATGTTGCAGGCCTCTCTGGTATGTTTGGTTGGAGAGGATTGACTGTTGGAGATTTTGTTGAGGGCAACAATGATAGTGGGATTGCAGCTCCGTGAATAATAGAGGAAGACACCAGAGATTTGTTGGACACGTTTGATACCAAGACTGTCAAGGAGAGGAGAGAGATCAGAGTTGGCTAGTTGAATTTTTTGGCCGTACACAGGGGTGGTCCAGCAATGTGGGGAAT
>CAAAJI010001061.1:0-14574 GCA_900642245.1 Fragilaria radians | reverse complement strand
GCCCTCGGCCTCGCTGCGTGCCAGACTGCACCTTATGGCGCTCCGGCCTATCCTCCGCCCACGCCGGCGCCTTACCCTGGCCCGCCCACCGACCAAGCAGGCTATCGCGCCATCGGCACCGAACCCTTCTGGGATCTCACGATCAGCGACAATCTCGTCTTCACCGACCGCGGCACCAATGTCTCGGTGGTCCAGCCTACCCCGGCGCTTCAGTCCGGCGTCGCCGGCGAGACCTACAACAGCCCGCGGATCCGGGTGAACATCGTCCACGCGCAGTGCAGCGACGGGATGAGCGACCGAACCTACCCCGACACGGTGCAGGTCACGGTCGACAAGCGTCTCTACCGCGGCTGCGGAGCGCAAGCGGCCTTCTTTCTCCAGGTCGATGAACGCGGTAATCCCCAGATGACGTCGGCCTTGCCGGGGCCCGAGACGACGCTCGAGCGCACCCGCTGGCGGGTGGCACGAGTCAACGGCCGGGCAGTCCCGCGCCAGGGCGATTATCACGTCGATTTCGACAGCGGGCGTATTCTGGCCAAATTCGGCTGCAACTCGATCAGCGGTCCCTATACCCAGACCGGGACGACGCTCGATGCCGGCGCATTGCTCTCGACCCGCATGGCATGTGCCAACATGGCGATCGAAACCCAGGCAACCGCAATCCTCGAAGGGGTCATGACGGTCGCGGTGACCGGCCGCAACCGCCTCGCCTTGTCGAGCAGCGCGGGGACGATCGACCTGGTGCGCCGCTAGGCTTCAAGCCGCGGCATCATCCTCATTGGCGGACTTGGGCGCCAGCAGCTTGGTCATCGGGCGCAGGCTTGCCTCGACCACCGGCGGGGCCGGTAATTCCTTCGCACTCCCCGCGCCGAGTCCCTCGAAACGGCGCGCCTGGGTGAACACCTGGCTTTCGAAGCTTCCGACCATCTGGTTGTAGGCGGCGTTGGCGGTGGAAAGGTTCTTGCCGACCCGCGACATATGCTCGGCCATGGTGGCAAGACGCGAATGCAACTCCTTGGCAAGCCGCGCAATTTCCTCGGCCGCTTCATTTCGCCCGTGCTGTTCCCAATAATGGGCCGCGGTGCGTGCAATCACCACCAGGTTGGTAGGGGTTGCGAGGAGCACCTTGCGGTCCATCGCCCACTCCCAAAGACCGGGGTCCAACTCCAGCGCGGCGTTGAGGAAGTGTTCGCCAGGGACGTACATCACGACATATTCGGCCGTATCGTCGAACTGCGACCAATAGGCCTTTGAGCCGAGCTGCTGGGCATGGGTGCGGATCGACGCCACATGGGCCCGGAAGCAGGCCGCACGCTTGTCGTCGTCTACCTCGTCACAAGCATCAAGGAAGGCATTCAGCGAACATTTGGCATCGATGATCAATTGCCGGCCACCGGGCAACCGGACGATGACGTCCGGCCGAAGCCGGCCATCGTCGGTCTCGACCGACACCTCGGTGCGGAAGTCGGCATATTGGCTCAGCCCGGCCTGTTCGAGCACGTTCTTCAGGCTCTGCTCGCCCCACCGGCCACGCGCCTTGGGCGAAGAACGCAAGGCATTGACCAAATTGCGGGTTTCGTCACGCACCTGCCCCTGCCCCGTGCGAACCAATTCGACCGCTTCCCGAAGCCCGGCATATTCGTCGACGCGCTCCTTTTCGACCTTGGCCAGACCGTCTTCATAGCGCTTCAGCGTGGTCTCGACCGGTGCGAGCAACTCCTTGAGCTTTGTCTCGGACGCCTTGTCCGCCGCAGTGAACCGCTCGCCCGCCTTGTCGAGAAAATCCTTCTGGGCCTTTTCGAGCAATTGATCCCCGACCATGCGGAACTGCGCCACGAGCGCGTCCTTTGACTCGGTCAGATCCTTCATTCGCGCGTCGAAATTGCGCGCATCCGCCTGCAATGCGGCCAGGGCGCGCTGGGCCCCGTTTCGCTCGCCGGTAACCGCATCGAGCAACTTCTGAAGCTGTTCGGCGCGCGAGGCCCGCTCTCCCACCGCAGCTAATTCTCGTTCCGCGGTACCTAGCCGCTCGCGAAGCGCGGACAGCTCGTCTCGCAGCGGTCCGGCACCCTTGCTGCCAAGAAACCAACCGGCTCCCAGCCCAAGGAGCAGCGCGACGACGGAAATGATTGCAGCAGTCGAGTCCAACGCACTTCCCCCAAGCGGAACGAAATGCGAACCTAGCCCCCCGCCGGCGCTTGCTCAAGCGGAACATCCGCCGCATGTTGCCGTTCAGGAAAAAACAGGAGAATTCATGTCCATCCGCAAGATGATTTCGCTTCACCCCCGGGCCGATAACAATCTGGCGCTGGGCGATGCCGTGCATCACCTTATGCATTGCTCGAAGATGTCCCAGTCGTGCGCCGACGCCTGCATGGCCGAGCAAATGGATATGACCCAGTGTATCCGCCTGTGCCTCGACTGCTCCGACATCTGCGAGGCTACCGCGCGGTTGGGCGCGCGGCGTACCGGCGACGACCAGCCAATGCTCCGCGAATTGCTCGAGCTATGCGCGCGGATGTGTGAGCAATGTGCCGCGGAATGCGAAAAGCACGATCACGAGCATTGCAAATTGTGCGCGCAAATCTGCCGCGAATGCGCCGAAGATTGCCGCAAGGCCGCGCTGAGCCTGGTCTAGGCCGCCTTTAGCCCGCGTTCCCTGCGCGCCTTGGCGAGCTTCTTCAGCACCATGTCGCGTTTCAGCTTCGACAGATGGTCGATGAACAAGACACCCTCGAGATGGTCCATCTCGTGCTGCAGGCAAATCGCGAGCAGTCCGTCGAGATCTTCCTCGTGGCTGGTGCCATCCTCGTCGAGCCAGCGGGCGCGAATATGGTCGGGGCGAAGCACCTCGGCATATTGGTCCGGCACCGATAGGCAGCCCTCGGTATACGGCACTTCGCTGTCCGAATGGGCGATGATCTCGGGGTTGATGAACACGCGCGGCTGCTTGACCGGCGGGCTGGTCTCGTCGTCCGGGTCGGCCGGCTCCTGCAGGTCCATCACCAGCAGCCGCTTGGGCACGCCGACCTGCACTGCGGCGAGGCCAATGCCCGGCGCGTCGTACATCGTCTCGAACATGTCCCTGATCAGCAGGCGCAGTTCGTCGTCCACTGCCTCGACCGGGGTCGAGATCTGGCGGAGAATGGGATCGGGTGTTTCGTAGATCGGAAGCAAGGCCATGCGCGTAATTTAGGCTTTCATGGCAACAGGTTCAAGCGACCGGACGCCTTGCCCGCAAAGCCTGGGCCAGCGTGCCCTCGTCCAGATAGTCGAGCTCGCCGCCGACCGGCAGTCCATGGGCCAGCTGGGTCAGCCGGATCGGGAATTTCTCGAGCCGCTCGGCGAGGTAATGGGCGGTCGTCTGGCCTTCCAGCGTCGCGTTCATCGCAAGCACGACCTCGTCGATCCCGCCCGCCCCGACACGGGCGATCAGCCGGTCGATTCCAAGATCCTCGGGGCGGATTCCTTCCAGTGCCGACAATCGCCCGCCGAGCACATGATAGCGGCCCGAGAATAGCCGCGAGCGATCGAGCGCCCACAGATCGGCGACCTCCTCGACCACGCACAGGCTTTTCTCGTCGCGGCGCGGGTCGGCACAAATGACGCACGGGTCGCGCGTATCGAGGTTGCCGCAGATCGAGCAGCTCGAAAGATTGGCCGCAACCGATTGCAGCGCCGCAAGCAAAGGCTCGAGGGCGCCCTCGCGCTTCTTCATCAGGTACAGGACAGCTCGCCGCGCCGATCGTGGCCCAAGTCCGGGGAGCCGCGCCAACGCCTGGGTCAGTCCCTCGATTTCGCGGCTCGCCATGTGCGCCAGACATAGGTGGATTGACGGAGCGTGCAAGGCAGTTGGCGGGACGCATAAGACAGGCCATAGCCCGCTCGATGCGGATCATATTCATGGGAAGCCCGGACTTCGCGGTGCCGACGCTCGATGCGCTGGTGGCCGCTGGGCATGACGTCGTCGCCGCCTATTGCCAGCCGCCGCGAAGCGCGGGGCGCGGCAAGGCGCTTCGTCCCACCGCTGTGCAGCTGCGCGCCGAGGCGCTGGGGATTGCCGTGCGATCGCCCGTCAGCCTGCGAAATGCGGAAGCGCAGGCGGAGTTTGCCGCGTTCGAAGCCGACGTTGCAGTGGTTGCAGCCTACGGACTGATCCTGCCGCAGCCCGTGCTCGACGCCCCGCGGTTCGGGTGCCTCAATGTCCACGGATCGCTGCTGCCGCGATGGCGGGGCGCGGCGCCGGTCCAACGCGCGATCATGGCGGGTGATGAGGTTACCGGCGTGACCATCATGCGGATGGAGGTTGGGCTCGATACCGGACCCATGCTGCTCAAGCGCGAAGTCAGGATCGACGGCAAGAATGCCGGGCAAGTAACGGACGAGATTGCAAAAATCGGAGCGGAGGCGATGATCGAAGTGCTGGCGAAGCTGGATGCCCTGCCGCTCGTTGCGCAGCCCGAGGAAGGCGTCACCTACGCGGCCAAGATCAGTAAGGACGAAGCGCGGATCGACTGGGCGCAGCCGGCAACCAGGCTCGAGCGGCTGGTGCAGGGGCTTGCCCCCTTCCCCGGCGCCTGGTTCGAAGTCGCGGGCGAGCGAGTCAAGCTGCTTGCGGCGGACGCGGTCGAAGGTGCGGGGGGTGCGGGGGTACCGGGGTCGGTCATGGACGAACGGATGACCATCGCTTGCGGCGACGGCGCCCTGGCACCGCGCCTGCTCCAGCGCGCGGGTCGCTCACCGATGACAGCGGACGAATTTTTGCGTGGCTTTCCAATCGCTCGCGGCACTTTGCTTGCATGATCAGATGGAAGCTGACGGTCGAATATGATGGTGGGCCCTTCTTCGGCTGGCAGCGTCAGACCGACGACCCGAGCGTGCAAGCGACAATCGAACGCGCGATCGGCGCGATCACCAGTACGCAAGTGACGGTGCACGGTGCCGGGCGCACCGACGCCGGCGTCCACGCGCTGGCGATGGCGGCCCATGTCGATATCGAGCGCAACATCACCCCGTTCCGGCTGCGCGAGGGGATCAATGCGCTTGTCCGGCCAGACCCGGTGTCGATCCTTGCGGTCGAGGCGGTCCCTGACGACTGGCACGCACGATTCTCCTGCATCGGCCGGCGCTACCTCTACCGGATCCTCACCCGCCGCCCGCCGCCGGCGCTTGATCGGGGGCGGGTCTGGCATATCGGCAAGGAACTGGACGTTGATGCAATGGCCGAGGCCGCGGCTCACCTCGTCGGGACGCATGATTTCACCACCTTCCGCTCGGCGCATTGCCAGTCCGCCAGCCCGGTCAAGGCGCTGGACGAGCTGCGGGTCGAGCGCATCGGCGACGAGATCCATGTTCACGCCGCAGCCCGAAGCTTCCTGCATCACCAGGTCCGCTCGATTTCGGGCTGTCTAGGGCTGGTCGGGATCGGCAAATGGTCCCCGGCGGACATGAAGGCCGCGCTTGAGGCCAGGGATCGCGCGACGCTCGGGCTCAACGCTCCGCCCGAGGGGCTTTATTTCGTCGAAGCCACCTATCCGGGCTAGACCATGACCTCGTGGGCGCGGGTCTGGCTGAGGAAGGCTTGGGGACTGGCGCTGAGGCCGTAGGCACCGGCACAGAAGATGGCGATCAGGTCGCCATGCTCGGCTCGGGGCAATGCGACCTGGTGTCCAAGCACGTCGAGCGGGGTGCAAAGATTGCCCACGACCGTCGCGGCCTCCTCGGTCGGTGCGCCGAAGCGTGTCGCAACCGCAATCGGGTAATTGCGGCGCAGCAATTGGCCGAAGTTGCCCGATGCAGCGAGCATGTGGTGGAGCCCGCCATCGGTCACCAAAAAGGTCTCGCCGCGGCTTTCCTTGCGGTCGATCACGCGGGTCAGATAGACGCCAGCGTCACCGACCAACCAGCGGCCAAGTTCCAACGTGAACCGGCTAGCACCCAGGGATGCCGGGCATTCAGCGAGCATGTCGCCCATCGCGCGTCCGAGCGAATAGATATCGAGCGGCGCTTCGCCCGCGAAATAAGGGATTCCAAAGCCGCCGCCGAGATTGACTTCGATCGGCTCGGCTCCCGCCTCATCCGCAATCTGCGCGGCCAGCGCCACGCTCGCCCCCTGCGCCTCGACGATCGCCGCCCAGTCGAGACATTGCGAGCCGGGATAGATATGCAGTCCCCGCCAGTCGGCGCCCGCCTCGATCAGACCGCGCACCACGTTGGCGGCCCGGTCATGGTCGATCCCGAACGGCGAGGCGGCGCCCCCCATCTTCATTCCCGCGCCCTTCAGCTGGAATGGCGGGTTGACCCTGACCATCACCCGCGGCCGAACGCCGAGCCGTCCCGCGGTCTCAAGCAGACGAGCCGCCTCCCCTTCGCTCTCGAGGCTGACTGTCGCCTTCGCCTTGACCGCGCGTTCCAGCTCCCGATCGGTCTTGGCGGGGCCGGCAAAGCTCAACGGAATAACCGCCGCACCGACCTTTTCGAGCGCAGCCAATTCGCCCTCCGAGGCTATGTCGAACCCGTCGACGAACTTGCAAATCCATTTCAGCAATGGCGGGTAAGGATTTGCCTTGACTGCATAATGCAAGCCAATCCCATCAGGGAGCGCGGCTCGAAACAAAGCGATCTTCGCGCCGATCAGATTGTTATCGTAAACGAACAAGGGCGTGCCCCTGGCCTTGTCGACGAGCCATTGCGCGTCATGGCCGCCGATCATCAGCAGCTGATCGTCGCTGGCTTCAAATCCGTTCGGAACTGCGCCCATCGCCTTCATCGCGGGTCCCCTTCTCCCAGATCAGCGCGCAACGCGGCGCGATCGAGCTTGCCATTCGGTCCTAGCGGCATTCGGTCGATCAGGACAATCCGGGCCGGGCGCATGAAGGCAGGCAGCTGGGCAGCGAAATGCGCCCGGAGCCGCTCCTCGGCTTCCCCGCCGCTCGGCACCCCGGCCAGCACGATCGACTCACCCAGCCGGTCGTCCGGAAAGCCGAAGGCCACGGCTTCCACCATCGCGCCCGAGGCGAGCGCAGCTTCCTCGATCTCGGTCGGGCTGACGCGGTTGCCGCTGGTCTTGATCATCGCATCGTCCCGCCCCCGAAAGCGCAGCAGGCCGTCGGTGCCGATCACCATCGTATCGCCCGACCAGACTTCACCATCCCGAAAGCGCGCCGCGGTGCGCTCGGGGTCGTTCCAATAGCCCCGCGCGACGAGTGGACCGGAATGGACCAGTTCGCCCTCCTCCCCCGGGTCAGCGGTGGAGCCGTCGGCGCGCACGATACGCAGGTTCGCGAACGGGATCGCGGTGCCGACGCTGTCCGGATGCTCGTCGACAAAGGCCGGATCCAGACTGGCCGAACGAAAAGCCTCGGTCAGCCCGTACATCAAATGAAGGTTTGCCGCCGGAAACAGGGTGCGCAGACGGCGGACAAGCGGCTCGGGCAGATGGCCACCGCTGTTGGTCAGCGATCGAAGGCTCGCGCCCTCCTCGCTCCAGTTCTGGTCGGCGAGCTGGTGCCAAAGCGGCGGAACCCCGGCGAGCACCGTGACGTCATGACGTCCCACCGCGCGCACTACATCGCGCGGCAGCAGGTAGTCGAACGCGATCGCGCAAGAACCGGCGGCCCAGGCGGCGAGCAGCTGGTTCTGGCCATAATCGAACGCCAGCGGGAGGAGGCACAAGGTTCGGTCGGTCGGCCCGAGTTTGAGGAAATGTGCAACGCTGATCGCCCCAAGCCACAGGTTGGCGTGGCTCAGCATCACGCCCTTGGGCCGGCCGGTCGAGCCGGACGTATAGAGCAAGGCTGCGAGCTCCTGCGGATCCCGGCTGGACGGACCAAGGCGGTCGCTGCCCAGCTCCCAGTCCTCCAGCGCAGTTGTCCTCGCACCCGTCTCGATCGTCTCCAGCCGCGCGCGGTTGGCGATCAGCAGGCTTGCGCCGCTGTCGGCCAGGATATGCTCGGCCTGGGCCCGGCGAAGCATCGGATTGATCGGCACATGCACCAAGCCTGCACGAGCGGCGGCAAGCGGCAGGATGCACGCGATCGCGGTCTTCCCCATCCAGCTCGCCACCCGGTCGCCGGGAACAAGCCCGGACGACAGCAACATGGCCGCAGCCCCTGCGACTTCGTCTTCCAACGCCGCATAATCCAGCGTCCGGCCATCGGCGATCAGCGCTCGGGCGACCGGCTCGCCTCGTCGAGTCAGGTGGTCGAGCGGGAACGGGGTTGGAACGAGCGTCATGGCTCCTCCCCTGTCACCCCGACCGCGACGAAGCAATCCGGCCCCGCGACGCTTGCCTGGGCCTGGCGGCTCGCCTAGGGGCGCTCGATGCAACAGGGGAAGGTTTCAGATTTGGCGCGGGACGGTGGATCGACGGTCGACGCGACCTTGCGCGCCTTGCTCGCGGAGGTGCTCGGGCTGCCGCGTGCGCGGATCGACGCCTTCGCGAACGACACCGAATTGTTCGGCGCCCTGCCTGAGTTCGACTCAATGGCCGTCGCGACCCTGCTCACCGGACTCGAGGAAAGACTCCACATCCTGATCGAGGATGACGATGTCGAGGCCGAGGACTTCATGACCTTCGGGCGCCTTCTCGCCTTCGCGACGCGCAAGGTCGGCGGCTAGCTACTCCGCCGCAATCGCCTCATATTCCTCCGCGGCGAGGAATTTTTCGGCATCCAGCGCGGCCATGCAGCCTGTGCCGGCCGCAGTGACCGCCTGCCGGTAGATCTTGTCCATCACGTCTCCGCACGCGAATACCCCGGGGACCGACGTATTGGTGGTGCCGGTCTCGACCTCGATATAGCCGTCGTCGTCGAGCTTCAGTTTGCCCGCGAACAGCTCGGTTGCCGGGGAATGGCCGATCGCAACGAACGCACCATCGACGTCGATCCGGCTGACGTCGCCGGTCTTCACGTTGCGGATGTCGAGCCCAACCAGCACCTCGGGCGTACCATCGCCAACGAATTCTACCACTTCGCTGTCCCAAACGACCTTGACGTGCGGATTGGCGAACAGGCGATCCTGGAGGATCTTCTCGGCCCGGAAGGACGAGCGACGGTGGATCAGGGTCACGTCCTGACTGTGGTTGGTGAGGTACAGCGCCTCTTCGACCGCGGTATTGCCGCCGCCGATCACCGCAACTTTCTTCCCCCGATAGAAGAAGCCGTCGCAGGTCGCGCACGCGCTCGCGCCCCGCCCCTTCATATGCTCCTCCGACGGAAGGCCGAGCCACTTGGCCTGCGCTCCGGTGGCGATGACCAGCGTATCGGCATGATAAGCGCCGCTGTCGCCCTTCACCACGAACGGGCGGCGCGACAGGTCGACGTCGGAGATATGATCCCACACCATCTTGGTGCCGACATGCTCGGCCTGCGCCTGCATTTCCTCCATCAGCCACGGCCCCTGGATGACATTGCGGAAGCCGGGATAATTCTCGACGTCGGTGGTCGTGGTCAGCTGGCCGCCGGGCTGGATGCCCTGGACGACGACCGGGCTGAGGCCGGCGCGAGCGGCGTAGATTGCCGCGGTAAGACCCGCGGGCCCGGAACCGAGAATCAGCAGTCGGGTGGAAATGATGTTGGACATGGACGCCAATTAGGGACGGACGGGGCAAGCGGCAAGAACGCCCGCCCCGCGCAGCCTACTGGATCTTCAGCCGCACGAAGCCCATCGCGCCATGGGGGTTGCGGCCGCCATATTCCTCCCGAAGCCCGCTGGGCACGAAGTTCAGCGAATAAAGCCCACCGACCCCGAGCGCGAGATGCTTGGCAATGCGGAAATCGCGCACCAGCCCGAACGACACCTTGCCGACGGTGAACGCCTCGCCGTGGTGACCGCCCTCACCTTCATCCTCATAGTGGTCCAGCTCGACCAGCTCGTTATTCTCGGTGATCTCCCCGCGGCCGAAAAATGTCCAATCCTTGTACTTGACCGAGCTCTCGAGGGCGAAAGCGTCATAATCTTCGCCGAGCAGCGACTTCCGGCCCCAGGCGAGCGTCGTCGCCCACCAGCCATTGGCCATCGGCCTCGTGTAATGCGCTGACGCCGACCAGCGCCGCTGGTTGATCCCCGGCTCCAATTGCTCGGGCTCCTCCAGATGCGCCCAGCTGCCCTGCAGCGACAATGTCTCAGTCGGGTTCCACGACAGGCGCACCGAGGTCGAATCAAGCGGCCCGGTCTCGATATTCCAGCGCTTCTCGTCGGGCTCGCGGCCATTGAACCGCGACGCCTCGATCTTGATCCGGTCGAGCACCAGGCCGGTCGTTACCACGCCGAACGTAATGTGGGTCGAATCGAGCCAATGATGGCTGATCGGTGCCTCGGGCGAGGCCATGATCGACTGGCGATGCATGAAGGCCGGCGGGCCGAACGCGGGTTCACCGGGAAGGCCGCCGTAAACATAGGCGCTGACCTTGTCGGCGAGCTTGACCGAGTAACTGGCCGACAATTCCATGAAGAAGTCGTGCGGATGCTGGCGGTCGATCAACCGGTCGGTGCCATTGGCAGTCTCGCCCGATGCGAGCAGCAATGGATAGCCCGATTTGCCCATCAGTGGATCGGGGCTGACCATTCCACGAAACTGGAGCGTGTTGCCGCTGGCAAACTGGCGCGTGGCCATGCCCATCAGCATCCCGGCAGCGAAAATCTTGTCGTCGCCGCGCGGTCCGCTTTGGGTATCTGCAATCAGGTCGAGATTCCCGTGCACCATGAAGTCCCAGTCACCCGACTTCATCATCCAGCCGCTATGTTCCGAGACATCGGGCTGCCACGCGGTGCCCGAGGCCTCGCGCGTCGCCACGTAATTGCCAAGCGCGCCGCGCATGCTCGCGTGTCCTCCCACTGCCCCATGACCCATCGCTGCATGATCGAGGGCAGGAACGCCCACCGCAGCCGGGCCATGGTTCATCTGGCTATGATCTGCCGTCCCGGTGGGCGGTGCCGGGTGATTCATCTGGCTATGATCGACCGGCGCTGCAGACGGTGCCTGGTGATTCATCTGGCCATGATCGACCGGAGCCGGGATCGTTGGAACCGGCGCCGTGTGGTTCATCTGGCTGTGATCTATCGTCGAATGGTCGACCGGTGCCGGAGTCTCAGAGGCAACGGCCCGCGGCGGCGCCTTGCGGACGGCGCGCACAGGCGCCTTCTTTGCCAAGGGCTTCTTAACCACAGCCGTCTTCTTCGGTGCAGGCTTTTTCGCGGCAGGCTTCTTGGCCGGCATCGGCATGGTCATTCCGCCATGGCCCGAATGCTGGGCTACCGCGGGAGTGGCAGCTACGAGCGCAATCGCGCTGGTCGCGCCGAGCAAAATCTTGATCACATCAATCTCCATCGCGCCCCGCCTGTGGAGCGGGCGCGTCAATCGTCACGGGAAGCGGGCGCGGCGTCACCGCCGCGTCCTCCGCTCAATGATTCATCTTGTGTCCGGCATGGGCGTCCGGCGTTGCCGTGCCCTTGGTCGCGGGCTTCATCCCGTCGCAGCACTTCATGCCCTTGCAGCAATCGCCGTGCTTCTCGCCGTCCTTCTTCTCGGGACAGCAGCCGTCATGCTTCATGCCCTCGTGATGTGCCTCGGGTGAAGGCTTCGCCTCGGGGGCAGCATATGCGATCGACGGAATGGCGAGCGTCGCGAGTGCGCTAGCAAGAATATACTTGTTCATCGAAAATCTCCTGAAAACGGATTTGAGGGGTCGTTCTCAGGCAATTCGCGGGGGAGGGTCTTCCGCCTTGGGCCCCGCACCGAGCCGGAACGCCGCCTCGTCGGCGACGAACGCCAGATGCTCGATCGGGGTCAGGGCAGCCATTAGGGCAAGCGGGGGATCGATCGCGGGCGGCACCGCGATGCAGCACGCCTCGCCTTGTCCGTGGTGGCTGGCAGGCCTCTCATGCCCGTCCATCTCCATCGCCATGTCGGCGCATTCGGCTGCCACCGGTTTGGCCGCCATCGCTGCCGCAGGCGCGGCAAGCGGCGCCAACAGCATCGCGACCACAGTCAGCAGTTGAAGGAAGCGCCGCATGGTCGGCTGGATAGACCTCGCCATGTTCGTCGGCAAGCCAATGCTCATCTCGAATGTTCGAGCAACGCGATCAATTCGGCCGCCTTAGCGCGCTGATCAGCGACATCGCCGCTGGTGATCGCACCCTCTATGCAATGGCCGAGATGGTCCTTGAGCATTGTCGTTTCGACCTTCGCCAAAGCCGCGCGGACGGCACGCAACTGCGTCAGCACGTCGATGCAATAGCGGCCGTCAGCGACCATCTTTGAGACGCCGCGCACCTGGCCCTCGATCCGGCTCAGGCGATTAAGCAATTTATCGGCATTGGCCCGTTCCATGATCAACCTCACTCAGTTCGGTCCTTGAAATATGCCCTTGGGGGGTATATGTCAACCATACCCCCTGGAGGTACTATACGATGAACGGCGATCTGAAGACCGCGACCCTGTACCGGATGGTCATGCCCGGGCACGTTTGCCCCTATGGCCTCAAGGCCCGCGATCTTTTGCGGCGCCGTGGCTACACGATCGACGACCACAAACTGACGACCCGAGCCGAAACCGATGCGTTCAAGGCTCAGCATGGTGTCACAACCACGCCGCAGACCTTCATCTCCGGCAAAAGGATCGGCGGCTACGACGATCTCCGGCGGCACCTTGGAAAGTCGATCCGCGACCCGGCCGCGACCAGCTATCGTCCGATAATCGCTTTGTTCGCGGTGACCGCGCTAATGGCGCTGGCGACCAGCTGGGCCACATACAACGCGCTCTTCACCGTCGCTGCCGGCGAGTGGTTCATCGCTTTCAGCATGATCGTCCTTGCCTTGCTCAAGCTGCAGGATGTCGAGAGCTTCTCGAGCATGTTCCTGAACTACGACCTGCTCGCCAAGAGGTTCGTCCCTTATTCCTACGTCTACCCTTATGCCGAGCTGACCGCCGGAGTGCTCATGGCGGCGCACGCGCTCGACTGGCTGTCGATCCCGGTCGCGCTGTTCATCGGCGGAATTGGCGCAGTGTCGGTGTTCAAGGCGGTCTATATCGACAAGCGTGAACTCAAGTGCGCGTGCGTTGGCGGCAATTCGAATGTGCCGCTCGGTTTTGTCTCGCTGACCGAAAATCTGATGATGGTGGCAATGGCAGTCTGGATGATGCTTCCAGGCGCACACTGAGGCTCGAGCTAGACCAGTCTGCTCTGCTTAACCGCCGCCTCGATGAACCCTTTGAACAGGGGATGCGGGTCGAACGGGCGGCTTTTCAGTTCGGGATGGAACTGGACGCCAATGAACCACGGATGGTCGGGCCGCTCGACAATTTCGGGAAGCTCGCCATCGGGCGACATGCCGGAGAACACCAGCCCGCCTTTTTCAAGCGCCTCGCGATAGTGGACGTTGACCTCATAGCGGTGTCGGTGGCGCTCGCTGATCGTGGTGGTGCCATATTGCGCGGCGACAACGCTGTTGTGCGAAAGCGTCGCTTCGTAGGCGCCGAGCCGCATGGTGCCGCCCAGATCGGTCGTCGCAGTGCGCTTCTGAAGTCCTTCCGGGCTCATCCACTCGGTGATCAGGCCCACCACCGGCTCTGGCGTCTCCCCGAATTCGGTGGTCGAAGCCCGCTCGATCCCCGAGATGTTACGCGCACCCTCGATGCAGGCCATTTGCATTCCGAGGCAGATGCCGAAGAAGGGCACTTCGCGCTCACGGGCGAAGCGCACCGCGGCGATCTTGCCCTCGCTGCCGCGCTCGCCGAACCCGCCGGGAACCAGGATTGCGTGCAACGGCTCCAGTTCCGCTGCCAGATCGGCGCTTTCATTCTCGAACAATTCGGCATCGAGCCAGCGGATGTTGACCTTCACGCGGTTGGCCAGCCCGCCATGAACCAGCGCTTCGCGCAAGCTCTTGTACGCGTCCTGCAGCCCGACATATTTGCCGACCACGCCGATCGTCACCTCGCCTTCGGGATGATCGACCCGGTCCATGATGTCATGCCACTGGGCAAGCTCGGGACGCGGCGCGTCAATGATGTCGAACACGCGCAGCACTTCGTCGTCGAGGCCCTCGCCATGATATTGCAGCGGCACGTCGTAGATCGAGCGCGCGTCCAGCGCCTGGATTACCGCAGAGGCGGGCACGTTGCAGAACAAGGCGATCTTGGCCCGCTCGGCCTCGGGGATCGGGCGCTCGGCGCGGCACAGCAGGATGTCGGGCTGGATGCCGTAGCTGGTCATCTCGCGGACCGAGTGCTGGGTCGGCTTGGTCTTCAGTTCGCCCGCCGCCGCGAGATACGGGACCAGAGTGGTGTGGACGAACACCGACTGACCCCGGCCAAGGTCGTTCTTCAGCTGTCGGATCGCCTCGACGAACGGCAGGCTCTCGATATCACCGACCGTCCCGCCGATTTCGCAGATGACGAAATCGAGCCCGTCAATGTCCGCCATCGCGAATTCCTTGATCGCGTTGGTGACGTGGGGAATGACCTGGACCGTCGCGCCGAGATAGTCACCGCGCCGCTCGCGGGTGATGATGCCCTGGTAGATCCGGCCCGAGGTAATGTTGTCGCTCTGCTTGGCGGAAACGCCGGTGTAA
>CAAAJI010001060.1:0-14663 GCA_900642245.1 Fragilaria radians | reverse complement strand
TCCAGTTCCGCCGGTGGCGCCGGTCGTCCCGATGGCGCCAGCTAATCCAGTTGCTCCAGTTGCCCCAGTTGCTCCAACTGCTCCAGTTGCCCCAGTCGCTCCAGGGGCACCAGTGCCTCCGATGCCTCCAGCGGCTCCACTCGCTCCGGGAGTACCGGTCGCACCGTTCGCGCCATTAGCTCCAGTCGCGCCAGTCGCGCCAGTCGATCCGACGTGCCCAACCACAGTATCCGCGGGCGCTACTGTACAGCCCGGTGGACTGTTCTGATTTGCAGCAGGATCGAAACCAGGACCACAACCGGCGTTACCGGCGCTGGCTTGTCCCAGTACTGGCGACGACGCCAACATCCCGATTAGCAAAAACGATCCAAGTGATTTTGAGTACCTCATCAGTCATTCCCCCGGTGAAGCAGCTCGCATTTCTGCAGCTGTTAATTCGGAAGTACAGAGCCGACGTTAATGCGCGTTCTATGCATCTGGTTAATAGAATGGTTGGCATGATCTGGCCGGGATGAGAGCTTTTATACGAGGTGATCCCAACCAAGGCCGAACAATAAAACGCTTGTGTTTTGTTCCCCAAACCCTGGCCGAAACTCTTCCGATCCGGCCCCTGCTCGGCGCATACTCTACACTGCAAAAGCGGTTCTGAGTGTCCGCCTCATGATGTGACCCGCACGAGCCCCAAGCGCTTCAAACAAAGGTCATTTAGCAGCTTAGCCGGACAAGACGCGTAAAGCGGATGCGCCACGACACTGATCCGCCAACGCAATGGGCCGAGCAACCTGAGTGGAATTCGATGCCTAGGTGCGACCGACAATGCGCGAGACGATTGGGGCAAGCGAAGTGCGCCAGTTGGGCAGTGTGTGGGCGAAGTCGCGGTTGAAGGCACTTGTGTCGAGCACCGAATAAGCAGGACGCGCCGCGGGCGTTGGCCACTCAGCCGTGGTGATTGGATTGATCGTCGCAGAGTTGCGGCCAAGACAGGCAAGTTCATCCTGCACTGCACAAGCAACATCGAACCAACTGGCGCTGCCGTTATTGGTAAGATGATAGGTCCGGCCAATTCCGGTGTGATCACCGCTAGCCCACTTGCGCGCTACGACAAGGAGCGCATCCGCAAGATCGAGCACCGAGGTTGGGTTGCCGTGCTGGTCCGCAACAACCGACAGACTGTTACGTTGCTGGCCGAGGTCGACCATTGTTCGAACAAAATTCTTTCCAAAAGGACTGACCAACCAAGATGTTCGAACGATCAAATGGTCGGGATTGGCAGCGCGGACGGCTTCCTCGCCGG
The DNA here is from genome assembly GCA_900642245.1 of Fragilaria radians. Taxonomy (NCBI): domain Eukaryota; phylum Bacillariophyta; class Fragilariophyceae; order Fragilariales; family Fragilariaceae; genus Fragilaria; species Fragilaria radians. The sequence continues at coordinate 13,369 of CAAAJI010001060.1, read as the reverse complement.
CCAGCTTGGTGCGGCCATAAGCACCCAATGGATTGGTCGCCGCAGACTCGACATATGGCTCCGTAGCGCGGCCGTCGAAAACGTAATCGGTCGAGACCTGGATCACTGGTATGCCAAGTTCGTAGGCGGCGGCAGCGACTTCGCCCGCAGCCTCGGCATTCACCCGGTGCGCTAGAGGTTCGTCCGTCTCGGCTAGGTCGACCGCAGTATAAGCAGCCGCGTTGACGACCAGGTCGGGTTTCGCTGCGAGGATCGCGGCACGAGCGGAGCCTGGAATTTCCAGGTCCAGGTCCGGTCGGCCGACGAGGAAGATGGAGCTGCTATCGCGTTCGGCGAGGCTCTGCGCGAGCTGACCATTGCGACCGGTAACGAGGATCTTCATCCTGCGTGGCCCAGCCGCGCACCGCTGTAATTGCCGTCGCGGATGGGCCGCCACCAGGCCTCGTTCGCCAGGAACCAGTCGATTGTTTCCGCCAGACCTTGTTCGAACGTGTGATCGGCGCGCCAACCAAGCTCGCGCTCGATCTTCGATGGGTCAATGGCGTACCGGCGATCATGCCCAGGGCGATCCGCGACGTAGGTAATAAGGGACCTGCGCGGCTGACCGTCAGCAAGCGGCCGGCGCTGGTCGAGCAAGTCGCAAATCGCTTCGACTACCTGTAAGTTCGAACGCTCGGCGCGTCCCCCGACGTTATAACCTTCCCCTATCCTACCCTTGGTCAACACCAGTTCCAGCGCCGCGGCGTGATCATCAACGTGGAGCCAATCGCGGACATTCTCCCCCTTACCATAAACGGGGAGCGGCTTGCCCTCGAGCGCGTTGAGGACGACTAGCGGGATCAGTTTTTCCGGAAAGTGATAGGGACCGTAATTGTTCGAACAATTGGAGAGCACGATCGGCAGCCCATAAGTGTCGTGCCAGGCGCGGACAAAGTGATCGGCCGCAGCTTTCGAGGCCGAATATGGCGAGGACGGCGCATAGGCGGTCTCCTCAGTGAAGATGCCGCTGTCGAACGGGAGGTCGCCGAATACCTCGTCGGTTGAGATGTGGTGGAAGCGAAAGGCTTCTTTTGCCGCGCCGTCTAGCGAGCGCCAGTAACCGAGCGCTGCGTTGAGCAGTTTGAACGTCCCAGTGACATTAGTCTCGACAAAGATCCCGGGGCCATCGATCGATCGATCGACATGGCTTTCAGCGGCAAGGTGCATGATCGAATCAATGCGCTCCTCCGCAAGCAAGGCAGATACCGTGTCATGGTCGGCAATATCGGCATGGACGAAGCGATAATTGGGGGCATCGGCGACCGAAGCCAAAGAGGCCAAATTCCCGGAATACGTCAACTTGTCGAGATTGACGACATGGTTGCCCCTGCTCACCAGCCGCCGAACCACGGCACCACCAATGAAGCCGGCACCGCCGGTGACCAGGATTCGCCGGGGGGTCAAAACCCAGTCTCCAGATCGGCCAGGAATGGCGCGCCCCGGTCGCGTTCAGACAACGTCAGCTCGCCGGAGGGCAGCGGCCAGTCGATTGCAATCTGGGGATCGTCAAACCGGATCGCGCGATCGTCGGGCGGGGAATAAGCGGCGCTGGCTTTATACTGAACCTCGGTATCGGCCTCGAGAGTCAGGAACCCATGGGCAAAGCCTTCGGGGATCAACAACTGGTTCCACTCCTCCGCTGTCAATATTACGCCTGCCCACTGTCGATACGTGGGCGATGCGGGGCGCAGATCGACCGCCACGTCGAACACGGAACCGCGGCTTACGCGAACAAGCTTAGCCTGCGCGGCAGGCGGCGTCTGGAAATGCAGTCCGCGCAACGTGCCGCGGTCTTTTGACAGCGAATGATTGTCCTGCACGAAAATCGTTTTGATCCCGGCGTCCCGCCAAGCCGCCTCATTCCACGTTTCCGAAAAGAACCCACGGTCATCCGAAAATCGCTTCGGCCGAATTTCGATTAGCCCTTCAAGCGGAAGATGGCGCAGCTCAACCATGCTCGATCTCCGCAGCCCGGCGACGAAGATAGACTGCATAATCGGTGCTTCCGAGCCTATCGGCGCGGGCCACGACCTGCGCGGGTGTCAGGTAGCCGAGCTCGAGTCCGATCTCTTCGAGACACATCACCTTATAGCCCTGCCGTTTCTCAATCGTGCGAACGTAGGACGAAGCATCGTGAAGGCTGTCGTGAGTGCCTGTATCAAGCCAGGCAAATCCGCGACCGAGCCGAACCACCTGGAGTTGCCCGGCCTCAAGATAGGCCCTGTTAACGTCGGTGATCTCGAGTTCGCCGCGGGGCGACGGGGCAAGTCCAGCCGCGATATCAAGCACCGCATTGTCGTAAAAATAAAGACCGGTCACTGCCCAGTCCGACTTGGGCGCAACGGGCTTTTCCTCGATCGATCGGGCGGCGCCCGACGCTGGGCAGAACTCGACTACGCCGTAACGCTCGGGATCGTCGACGGAATAAGCGAACACCGTTGCACCGCTGTCCTGCCGCGCAGCCTTACGGACAATTTCGCCGAGGCCAGCGCCGTAAAAAATGTTGTCGCCGAGGACCAGTGCGACCGGGTCTTTGCCGACGAAGTCACGGCCGATGATGAAGGCTTCGGCTAGGCCGTTAGGGGCGGCCTGCTCAGCGTATGATAACGTGATCCCAAATTCGCTGCCATCGCCTAGCAGGGCCTCGAACCGCGGTAGATCGGTAGGCGTGGAGATGATCAATATCTCACGTATTCCCGCGAGCATTAAAATACCCAGTGGATAGTAGATCATGGGCTTATCGTAGACCGGCAGCAATTGCTTTGAGACAGCCAAAGTCGCCGGGTAAAGCCGGCTCCCGCTACCCCCCGCGAGAATGATACCCTTCATTAATTCCGTCTCCCGTACGCCGTAACTAGAATGGGCATTTTCAACGTTTCGCCGATACTTCGGGTGTCTTCGGGCATGATTGGACAGTATGGAAGCCACATTGTCGCGTGCTGTGCGAAAAAATGAGCCAGGCGAACTACACCGGGAACTCTCCGTTAGGAGTCCTCAGCTGAAAAACATTTTCATTTCAATCACGAGGTGAAAGCCTTTTCGAAATGGGCAACGGCAACTCCTGGGTCGACGGAGCCCCACACCGATTGGCAAACAGCAATGAAATCTGCTCCGGCTTCTATGAGCGGCAAAGCATTGACTGGGGTGATCCCACCGATCGCCACGCTTGGAATTTCCGCGATCGCTGACCACCACTTAAGGATCACCGGGTCCGGCCGGTAATCCGAAGGCTTAGTGGTGGTGGGATAAAACGCGCCGAAGGCGACATAATCGCACCCCCCCTCGCCTGCTTCCATCGCCAGATGGCGGCTGTCGTGACAGGTCCGACCGATCTGAGCTTCCGGCCCTAGCAGGTCGCGTGCCTCGCGCGGGTCGCCATCCGACTGACCGAGGTGGACGCCGTCCGCGCCAAGGCGCTTGGCCAATGCAATACTATCATTGACGATGAACGCGACCCCATGCTCGGCGCAAATCGACTGCAAAGGCTCGGCAAGGCGCGCAAGCTGATGCTCATCCACGTCCTTGACGCGCAACTGGAACGCAGCGACGGGCCCGCCACCCAGAGCGGCCCTTAGGCGATCGGGAAATGCAGCACCCACGTCCTGCGGGCTGATCAGATAGAGTTTGCATGGCTCGGTGCGTTTGGCTGCCTTAAAGCGCGACAGGTCGACGTCATCTTCATTCATGGTGCACTCATTAGCAAAGCCGGATGGATCGTCCAGTGAAAGCCATCGCCATGCTCCTTGCTATTACGCTCCCACTCGGTGCCTGCAGCACCGCTGCGCACAGAGGATCGTCCGTTCGAATGGATGGACTAGCCCACCTTGGCGAGCCAACACGGATTGGGGCAATGGTGGTGACCCCCTTATCGATATTGGAGGACAGTCGCTGCCCTATCAACGCCCGCTGCGTTTGGGCAGGCCGGCTCATTCTCAGAATAAGTATCGATGGCGCGGGCTGGCGGGAGACAACGGAGCTTACGCTGGGCCAAGCATATAACAGCCAAGGTGCAATTCTGACGTTGGTATCTGCAGTTCCCAGCAAGAGAGCCGGCTCACCACCCTCGCCCCCTCCCAGCCTGTTCGTTTTCGAAGCACGCTAGTTGAACCAGTTCGATCGTTGGTTCGCCAAAGCAAGAAAGCTAGAGCAACACTAACGAGCCGCCTTCATATCAAGTACTGATCCTTGCCGCGACGGCCTCGCCCAGACGTCTTCTTCATCGCTGAAGGAATGTAGAGATAATGGCTCGGATCCTCGCGGCCATCGCCGTCGGCAAGACGACGTCCGTGTTACCCTTTATTAGAGTGCCGCCTGAGAGCTTGCTGGGCGGCTTGGTTATGAACCGTGGCTTGAGTTCGGCGCCCGATCTTCTGATCTTGGTCGTTTTCGAGATACGACCCAATTAATCAAGGGAAGTACTCCCAACGGCACCGCCTAGTCAGTCCAAAGTGGATTGATGTGAAAGCTAGCAGCAATGCTTTTATTCGAGAGTCCTCGGATGATGACCGTTCTCGCAGCTTTAACGGCGACTGCAATGACTGCCCCGAAGCAAAAAGTCAGCCCACGCGTCGAAGCGAGTGCTCGAATTCTCCGCGCGCACGAAATTTCGTCAAAAAGCTGGAATGAACCTTCGCAGCATCTTCGCCGGGAGGTGATTAGAAAAGAGATTGAAGGCCAGACTATATTGTTGCGACTAACCGAATTCGAATGAATCAGATGGTCCCGGCATAATCAACCTCGCGATGTGCCAAATGTCTAGACTCGATGCGGGCGCGGGATCCACCGATGAAAATGATGCAAGTCGCGAGCATTACTCCCAGGTCTAACCTGGCAGAAGGCAGGACGCGGGCACCACTCCCACTGATTATCCGAGGCGAGATCGTGTCCGCCTAAACGGAGGTTGATCCGTCGTAGGCTTATTTAGCTAGCCGACGCTTCGCAAATCTGGTCGATCGCAGTTCCGAGTGCGGCATCGAACTGCTCGTCAGTCATGTCGGCGCGCAAATCGGACAGCAACGCGCGGCTGAAACTGGCAATCATCCCCCGATTCTTTTTTAGTTCGACGCACGCCTCGTCGCGGGTGAAACCGCCTGACAGCGCCACGACGCGCGCTACGCTTCGGTGATCGACCAGCGGCGAGTAGAGGTCCGCCATCGTCGGGATGGTCAGCTTGAGCATCACCTCGCGGCCTTCGCCCTGCAAATCGAGGGCTTTGATCAATTCAGTCAGTAAGATGTCCTCGGCCGCCGCGCGTTCTGGGCTTCCGATCGACACTTCCGGCTCGATGATCGGCATCAGCCCGGCGTCAATAATCTGGTTGGCGACCTCGAACTGCTGGGTGACAATTGCGGCGATACCCGCCGGGTTGGCGTCGTCGATCACCGAGCGCATCTTAGTGCCGACAATGCCCTTGGCCCTGCCCCGTTCGAGCAGCCCATCAAGTCCTGGCATCGGCTTCATCAATTTTACACCGTCAACCGAATCCTCAAGCCCTTTGTCGACTTTGAGGAATGGCAGCACGCCCCGGTCGATCAGCGCTTGCGGCACTGCCTTGCTGTCTGCGTCGCCATCCATGGTCCGCTCGAACAGGATCGCGCCCAGCACCCGGTCGCCGTTAAACGAAGGAGAGGTGATGATCCGCGTCCGCATGTGGTGGATCAACCCGTACATCTCATCCTCGCTGGAAAACGCGTCGGCGCCCACGCCGTACGCCTTGAGCGCGCCCGGGGTGGAGCCGCCCGACTGGTCGAGCGCAGCGATGAAGCCCTTGCCAGTGCGGATTCGGTTGAGAACAGTCGGGTCGATCATCCAGCGGGTCTCCAAAAAGTCTTGAGAAATTCTCGTCCGACCGCCGCTTAGACGCTCGAGCAAAAAGCCGCAATGCGGTGCGGTGGGGTTGCAATTGATCGAACCAATCGGTCGGCCATTTGCACCGCATCGGACCTAGCTCGTCATTGTTTCTTTCCTGCGAGCACGCCGAACATCGTTGACCAGGCCTGGACCCGCGGATTGAAGTAGGGTGTATTCCAACGGGCCATCAATTCTTGCGCATTGGGCCCCATGAAGGCCCCGTTGAACGTGCCCAAGCTGCTCGTTCCCGCGGTCTGCAGTTGTCCGGAAAAGCCAGTACTGCCAGTCCCAAACACCGTATTCACGAAGGAGTAGGAAGGAATAGGTGTCTGGATCACGGTCGATCCATATTCTACCAATATTGGATTGAGCTGCCCGGTGAGGGTTCCTCCCCCGAAATCGAACTGCAGTTTCGCCGTCCCCTTGACGTCAAACCCTGGATTGAGAGTCGTTCCGTGGATGGTCGCGTTGTAACTTGCGGTGCCGGTAACCGGGACGCTGCCCGCCGGGGTCAGCACCCCAAACGCAAAATAGCCCACTGGCTCTCCGCCGCTCCAGTCATATTCGTAGTAACTGGCCAGCGTCACATAATCGAGCGCCGGGTCCAGCACCGAAGGCCTCAGAATGTCGACGACGAGCGCGCAATCGCTCACGCATGCGGAGTACGCCAGATTGTTCGTGTCCGAGACATTGAACGTTCCGGCCGGCGCGAATGGCACGTCGATCGTGTAGGTTTTGCTTGCCGCATCGTAGGAAATTGCAAACCCATCGCCAACTATCTTCCCAGTCGCGCTGCGCTCGTCGAGCTCATAGCTGAGAACCGCGAAAGTGGTGTTGGTCGTCACTGACGGGAAAATGGAAATAGGGGGCGCCGGTGGTGGTGGTGGCGGCGGCGGGGGAGGCGGGGGAGGCGGAGTGGAATCGATCCCATTCCCACCCCCGCCCCCGCCACCACCACAGGCAGCTAGGCAGAAGGCAGCGCCCGTCGCCAGCGTTCGCAAAAACTGTTTCCTGGTCACATCCCATCTCCCCTTCCGTTTCAGGGCAACCCTGCCTTGCGTCGGAGACCCCTGCCCGTGGCGTGGCATTGCCGGGCCTGTCTCGCGATGATGATGTGCCGATCATTTGCCGATGATTCGTGAATCTGGCCGAACGGGGGCAGCGCGCCGGCCTCATCGAGCGGCCGTACGTGGATAATCTAGTAGTGGATCACTGCCCGTAACCTGGCCGATCAGGCAGAACACGGGGTCACCCACGCCTCGCGGACTATCCTCGGTCCAACCTAGGAGATGAGCGCTGCCACGCCGGGCAGTGCCCGGCCTTCCATCCATTCCAGGAAGGCCCCGCCAGCGGTCGAGACAAAAGTAAAATCGGCGGCAACGCCAGCGTGGTTGAGCGCTGCGACCGTGTCCCCGCCACCGGCGACCGAGACCAGGCTTCCGCCTTCGGTAAGCGCCGCGGCCGTTTTCGCGAGCGCCACGGTGGCAGTGTCGAATGGCGGGGTCTCGAAGGCGCCGAGCGGTCCGTTCCACACCAGGGTGCGGCAATTCTTGAGCACGTCGGCGAGGGCTTCGACCGCGGCCGGGCCGATGTCGAGGATCATCTCGTCGGAGCCGACTTCATGCACGTTGCACGTGCGGACGCTCGGCGGATTGGGCGCGAATTCCTTGGCCACCACCACGTCATACGGCAGATGGATCGTGCATCCGGCAGCCTCGGCACGTTGGAAAATGCTCTCCGCTTCGCCAAGTAAGTCCTTCTCGCATAGGGATTTCCCGACGTTCACTCCGCGTGCTGCGAGGAAAGTATTGGCCATTCCCCCGCCGATGATCAGATGATCGACCTTGCCCACCAGATGGCCGAGCACGGCAAGCTTCGAAGACACTTTCGCCCCGCCCACCACCGCCGCGACTGGTCGGTCCGGGTTGCCAAGCGCCTTCTCCAGCGCTTTCAACTCGGCCTCCATCGCACGCCCGGCAAAGCTCGGGAGAAGGTGCGCAACACCTTCGGTCGAGGCATGGGCGCGATGCGCGGCCGAAAAGGCGTCGTTGACGTACAGCTCGCCGAGCACCGCCATGCCCCGCGCCAGCGCCGGGTCATTGGCCTCCTCGCCGTCATGGAAACGGGTGTTCTCCAGGATTCCGATGTTGCCCGGCAACATGGTGGTCAGCGCACGCTCCGCTTCGGGGCCCTGGCAATTCTCGATGAAGCGTATCGAGCGCCCGGTTAGGCGGTGCAACGGCGTCACTAGTTGCGCGGTCGACATGTCCGGGCGATTCTCGCCCTTGGGCCGTCCGAAATGTGACAGCAACAGCACGATCGCGCCCTTGTCCGACAGCTCGAGCACGGTCGGCAGCAACGCCCGAAGCCGCGTATCGTCGGCGACCGAGGCGCCATTCATCGGCACGTTCAGGTCGACGCGCACCAGCGCGCGCGTGCCGGCCAAGTCGTCCGGGAGATCGTCGAGGGTCTTGAAGCCGGGCATGACTAGCCCAGCTTGGCCATCGCGCCCGCGGTGTCGACCATGCGGTTCGAGAAACCCCATTCATTGTCGTACCAGCTGACGACCCGCACCAATTTGCCCTCGAGCACTGCCGTTTCGAGACTATCGATGGTCGAGCTTGCCGGATCGCCATTTAGGTCGATCGACACCAGCGGCTCGTCGGTGAACGCGAGAATGCCCTTCAACGGGCCGCTTTCCGACGCCGCCTTGAGGATCTTGTTGACCTCCTCGACCGAAGTGTCGCGCTTCGGCGTGAAGGTGAGATCGACCAGGCTGACATTCGGCGTTGGCACGCGAATGGCCGAGCCGTCCAGCTTGCCCTTCAGTTCGGGGAGCACTTCGCCGACCGCACGGGCGGCCCCGGTCGTGGTAGGGATGATCGACATTCCGGCGGCACGCGCGCGGCGCATGTCCGGGTGGATTTGGTCGAGGATCTTCTGGTCATTGGTGTAGGCGTGGATGGTGGTCATCAGACCGCGCTCGATGCCGAGCGCGTCGTTGAGCACCTTGGCAACCGGCGCCAGACAATTGGTGGTGCACGAGGCGTTGGAGACGATCGTGTGATCGGCGCTCAGCTGGTCGTGATTTACGCCGTAAACGACGGTCAAGTCCGCGCCCTTGGCCGGGGCCGAGATCAGCACGCGCTTGGCGCCTGCGTCGAGATGCTTCTGCCCGCCCGCCTTATCGGTGAAGAAGCCGGTGCATTCGAGCGCGATTTCGACGCCGAGTTCGCGGTGCGGAAGATTGGCCGGGTCGCGCTCGGCGGTAACCGTGATGCGCTTGCCGTTGACGATCAGCATGTCGCCGTCAGAGCTGACGTCGCCAGCGAACTTGCCGTGGACGCTGTCGCGCTTGAACAGCAAGGCATTGGCCGATGCGTCGGCGAGGTCGTTGATCGCTACCAGCTCCAGATCATGGTCGGTGCGCTCGAGAATTGCGCGGGCGACAAGCCGGCCAATGCGGCCGAAACCATTGATTGCAACCTTTGTCATTCAAAACTCCGTTTGGGCCGAGCTGTCGAAGCCCCGCTCTTCTGTGTTTCCCGGTGTGGAATCAACGTTTCAACTTCTCCAGGATTCTCGGGACGATTGCCTCGGAAGTGAGGCCAAAATATTTATACAAATCCGGAGCCGGAGCAGACGCGCCGAAACGGTCGAGGCCAATCCTCAAGCCATGCAGCCCTGTATAGCGCTCCCAACCCCGCGTGATTCCGGCCTCGATGGACACCCGCAGGATCTCGCGGTTCGAGACGTCAGGCAGGATGTCTTGGCGATAGGCATCGTCCTGCTCGTCGAAGCGGTCGGTCGACGGCATCGAGACGACATCCGCGCCGACCCCCTGGTTCTCCAGCTCGGCCGCGACATCGACCGCAATCTCGACCTCGGTACCAGTGGCCATGATGATTACCTTGCGGACAGATGAGGCGGCAACCAATCGGTAGGCCCCATTGGCGGATAAGTTTGCCTGCTCGCTCTTCGTCCGCAGTGCGCGCACATTCTGCCGCGACAACGCAAGTAGGCTTGGCCCGTCATCCGCCAGTGCCGCTGCCCAGCATTCGGCAGTCTCTACCGCGTCGGCAGGGCGATAGACGGTAAGCTGCGGGATCGACCGCAGCGCCTGCAGATGCTCCACCGGCTGATGGGTCGGCCCGTCTTCCCCAAGCCCGATCGAATCGTGGGTCATGACGTGGATCACCTTGGCCTTCTGCAAGGCGCCGAGGCGGATCGCAGGGCGGCTGTAGTCGGAAAAGACCATGAAGGTGCCGCCATAGGGAACGACCCCGCCATGCTGCGCCATGCCGTTCATCGCCGCGGCCATGCCGAACTCGCGGATCCCGTAATGGACATAGCGGCCGCCGTAATTTCCTGCGTCTAACACGGAGATATTCTTGGTCTGGGTATTGTTCGACGGCGTCAAATCGGCCGATCCGCCGATGGTTGCCGGGATCACGGCGTTGATCGCCTCAAGCGCCAACTCCGAGGCCTTGCGGGTTGCTACCGCCTGCGGCGTGTCGAGCAGCATGTCGAGGTGCGCCTTCAGCCAGCTGTCGTCGCATTTGCCCTCAATGCGGGCGAGATATTCCTCGCCCTTGGGGTGCGCGGCCACCCGGCGGTGCCACTCGGCCCGGGCATTCGCGCCGCGCGTGCCGAGGCTTTGCCAGCCACGCGCGACATCGTCGGGGATGACGAACGGCTCGTCGGTCCAGCCCAATTCCTTGCGCGCCGCCGCAACTTCGTCGGCGCCTAGCGCTGAACCATGCGTCGCAGCCGTGCCCTGCTTCTTGGGCGCACCATAGCCGATGATCGTCTTGCAGCGGATCAGCGACGGTCGAGTGTCTGCCAGGGCCTTGTCGATTGCCTGGGCGACCTTGTGCGAATCCATTCCGTCCGTCTCGACGGTATGCCAGCCCATCGCCTCGTAACGCGCAATGACGTCTTCGTTGCGTGAAAGGTCGGTCGACCCGTCAATGGTGATCCGGTTATCGTCCCACAGCACAATCAGCCGTCCGAGCTTCAAATGGCCCGCCAGACCAGCCGACTCGTGGTTGACCCCTTCCATCAGGCAGCCGTCGCCGGCGATGACGAAGGTGCGATGGTCGACCAGATCGTCTCCGTAGATTGCGTTCAGATGCCGCTCGGCGATCGCCATGCCGACCGCCGCTGCAAAGCCCTGTCCCAGAGGCCCGGTGGTGGTCTCGATCCCTGGCAGCATGAAGCTTTCGGGATGGCCCGCGCACGGGCTGTCGATCTGGCGAAACTTCCTGATGTCGTCGATCGTCGGGCGAACATAGCCGGTCAGGTGGAGCAACGCGTAGATCAGCATCGAGCCATGACCCGCGGACAGCACAAAGCGGTCGCGGTCGGGCCACGTCGGATCGGCCGGATCAAACTTGAGATGCCGTGTGAACAGTGCCGTCGCAGCGTCGGCCATGCCCATCGGCATCCCGGGATGGCCGGAATTGGCCGCTTCGACGGCATCCATCGCCAGCGCGCGAATGGCATTGGCTAATCGGCGCTGGGTCGGCTGCATGCGTGCTCTTTCTCGCTTCAGACTTTTGGCCTGGGTCAGCCAGTGGCGAGAAAACCCGCCCGGGCCTAGGCTTGGTGCCTATTGTCGGTGACGCCTTGGTCGTCAACCATAAGCGCCGCTTGCGAGGCTGTTTCATTCGGCCTAGCGAGGAAAAATGAGTAACCAGGTGCTGACAGACGCCATCGATCGTGCCGAGCGCGCCCTGTCCCGGCTTGAACAAGCCGCCTCCCGCATCGACACCAACCGGGGCCGCGAAGAGAAGCTTCGCGCCACGGTCCGCGACGTGGTGGCCGAACTCGACTCGATTTTCGCCAGCGGAGACCGCTGATGGCCGAGGTCAATCTCACCATCGCCGGGCGAAGCTACCAAGTCGGCTGCCGCACGGGTGAAGAAGAAAACCTGCTCGCCGCGGCGCGCATGGTCGACGCCAAGAGCCGCGAGGCGCTTTCCGGCCTCGGCACCCTCTCGGAGTCGCGGCAATTGCTGTTCGCCTCGCTCTTGCTGGCCGACCAGTTGCTGGAAAAGCCTGGCGCCGTGACGGAAACGATCGATCCGGCAATTGCTCTCAGGATCGAAGCGTTGGCGAACCGGATCGAATCACTTTCCGGCACTCTTGAGGAAAGCCTCCCCAGCACCTAAATAGGGTTGGACGGGTACTGCCCGGTACGAGGCCACGAAAATCCCTGAGGCGATTAAATATCCTAGGGGGCTGTCCCTGGTTGGATCTTGGTCCGGCACATATGGCTCCCACCTGACGTTTGTGGCGTCAGAGGATTTCCGGCAAACGGCCATGGTGGTCCCGTCACCCTCCATTCCAGGCTCCAAGGCCATCTCCGCCGACAAGGTGTCGATCCGCCGCCAGGCGCGGACGAACCGCCGTGCGTTCGTCGAATCGCTCGACCCGGCGAGCCGCACGGCACTGGAGGGCGAATTATCCCGCCATCTCGCGCCCCTAGTGCAACGGTCGCGGGTGATCGGCGCGTACTGCCCCTTGCCGGATGAGATCAGCCCCCTCCCCGCACTCGCCGATGCAAGAGCGCGCGGGGCATCGGTCGCCTTCCCGGCCTTCGCCGCACCTCACCTCCCATTCCGATTCCTCGCCGGTGACCCGGTCGAACCCGGCCCCTTCTTCGCGATGCAGCCGGCGCTAGCCTCCAAGGAAGTGTTTCCCGACCTGGTGCTGGTCCCGCTGGTGGCAATCGACAGCACTGGTACCCGCCTGGGCCAGGGCAAGGGCCATTACGATCGCGTGCTCGCCGACCTCAAGCGCCGTGGGGCCTTGCTGATCGGCCTGGGTTGGTCAGGGCAATTGGTCGACGTCGTCATCCAGGCCGACCCGTGGGACATCCCGCTGGACGGCTTTGCGTCTCCCGAAGGAGTGAGAATGTGGCGGTAGAAAAGCCGAGTTGGCGCAAGGGTGCGGGCATCGCGGCCATTGTGCTGCTCATCGTGCTCCTGGCAGTGCTCGTCGCATCCTATTCGGACGTCGTCGAACGCTGGCCGGTGGCGGCCCAGGCCCTGTTTTACCTAGTGATCGGTATCATCTGGATCGCCCCGCTGAAGCCTTTGTTGCACTGGATGGAGACCGGACGGTTCAGGGGCGAGTAAGTCGATATATTGAAAAATGCGTATTATATGACTATATCACCCTCCTCCATGACCGCGTTGAAATTTATCAAACCCGCCGACCTGTGGCGCCGCTACCCGCGTGAGAGCGCAGGGATGGTTGGTCTTGCCTTGATCGGGGTTGCGGCAATCGCCGGGACGGCCAGTTCCACGCTACGGCTCCCGGAAGCAACTTCGGCGGGGGCTGACCTGCCGCAAGCACCGGATTTGGCCTACCGCCCAGTCGCGCCGCAGGATGCGGTGCGGATCAACAGCGCGATCCCGCTCGCAGGACCGGGAGGTGCTGCCCGCCCTTTCGTATGGGGCACCGCCAATAGCGCC
>CAAAJI010001059.1:0-14704 GCA_900642245.1 Fragilaria radians | reverse complement strand
ACTATGGACTGCGATGTAAATTTCAATAGCGTTTGAAATGACAATTGTGTTGAATATTCTACAGTTTAGAACTGAAAGTCTCGACAAGATTTTAGTTTATAATTCTGGATGAAAGTAGGATGGAATTATTTTAAAATCAAGTTTAGTTATATCCCTAGTGATTTTAGACATTTATTCTTTAATCTCTGTACTCGTACCCGATCACTTTCTCGAGTATTACTGTACCAAAAAACTGTACCAAAAAAATGCAGAAGGGTTAAGGGGTAGCACTTGCCAGATAGGACGTGAAATTTTTTTAGTAGTGTAGATAAATGCATTGGATTTATGAAGAATTACGAATGAACAAGGTGTCGTTGCTTTTTCAAGATCAAGCTTCCTGGATATCACCACTGCCTATTCTGGAACCTTATATACACTGTATGCAAGCATCTGACTTCTAGTGTGAACCTTCCTAGGATATAAACGTTAAGCTGTTTTACTCAGTGTTTCTCAATTCCTATCTTTCTATATCTTACGCTTTTATAAGGACGGTTTAGATTAAAAACAATCACTAATTGATAACTATTCCAATATGATAATAAACTGATTTAGCGTACCTGCGTAAGGTTATAAAATGTTTCCTTATACATCTATCACTATTGTGCGTATTTTTGTGTTATGCTAATTTGATTTTGCTTCATGAGACATCTATTCAAGAGCTTTCATTCAATCGAAATAGGACAACGGAGCAATGTACAGCAACATAGGAAAAGATCTAGTGATCGCACATGAGGGTTGCTTCTAAAATTTTATTTCATACGCAATATACAACTTTCCACAAGACACGGAGCTTTTGCTTATCTGAACAATGAACACGGAAAGTTTTGGAAAGAAGGCCACTGTTAGTATTTGATAAGGTCCGGAAAAGAATAGAAGCATAATTGACTAAAAGATAATAGCATAAAAATAGTCAGAAAGAAAAAAATTAATTCTCCACAGTCTAACCAGAAAGAAAAAATCACTAAGTGAAAAAAGCTAAGCTAATGAGAGCTGTAGCGTAAAAGGAAGGAAAGGGGTTCCAAGATGACTGAAGCCATGAATGTTATTCCAGAATTTTTTTACCAGTCTCCAAGAGGGTCTCAAATTTTGATCCTAATGCGTTTACCCATTTCCACCAATAGGAACAATGAGCAGAATGGAATTAGCGAATTATCTTTATAGGTTAGGAAGGAGCCACTGACAATTTATGGTTTGGAAGCAAGTACCATGGAACGTTACAAAGCGAGCTTGCAATTCATCAATTGGCAACAAGTTTACTAACGCATGGACATCATTGTGACTAATATAACCAGTGAATCGGTGAATTAAAAAAATTGTTTATTGCATTTTCATTGATGTTAGATTTGCCATCATGCCAGGAAGTGCGAACCTACAAAACCCCGAAAAAGTCAGTTTTTGCCGCAGCACATGAATCCACAAGGTATAGACACATTTTCGATTTGTTGACATACGTACGTACGAGTGGATCTATAAAAATCCACAAAAAATATCATGACACGAGTTTACGGTTTGTGGAAGATAATATTGACAACGTCTCCCTTGTTTCTGTTCTTCCAATCCACTGATGGATTTCAACTTCAGGTATCATTGTTGAGAGTCCCTGTGTCGAAAGTGTATCCTTCCGCAGCAGTTTTGAAATTTTCTGCCGAGTCTCAAGAAGATGAAGATGTTGTTGATGGACCATCCATAGATGTTGTACCAACGGCCGACTCCAACAAATCTCCGGAGGCTGCTGCAAAGCCTCGCCGTCGAGTAGATGGACTAATGGCTGCAGTCACTCGATCAGCACCTGTTGATCCGAATGTTGCTACAACTCAAGTTCCACTGTTGGGTGAAATTCCAGTGGATGGGAGTCTCCTGGTATTAGCTCCCGCGGTTGTGATTGGAGTTTTGGGATTTATCATGTCCATCGTAGTTGCCTTTCAAGCCAAAGATACATTTGTTGATCAATTAACAGCTATAAGTTCTGATATCAGCACAGCAGCTTTGGCCAAGACAAATAGAGCGCCGTCGATCGAAGGTGGTTGTCGAGGGTTGTGTTCATCTCAGGAAAGTCAGTTAGAGGGGATGCGAAGTTTTATGGAAGGTCTTTCACGTCGTAACTAAGTATTGGAGTGATCCAGAAGAAAGGCTATCCATTAGTATCCAACTTATCCATTCAATTAATACGATATACTTCTAATTTAGACACCAAATGAATCCTTTACTATTATCATATCTTATCTGATTAAAAAAATGAGATGTATAGTGAAAGAGACGGATAGATTTGAAATTCGTTGTGGCTAGCATTTTTGATCAAAATTCACTAAATTTTGTTATATCTTGTCCCTGACGCCAAAGTACAGCTGTAGTCGTGGATACAAGTAATGGAGGACATCAACTTTTGGTCCCAAAAGTCCATAAGTTCTTCGGTGTTCCAAAAAATCTGGGTTGTTTCCATATTTACGATTCTGCTTGGTTCCCAATGCCTCTATGGCACCCCTCATGACAATTGTAATGAATGATATACCCATTATAGGCAGAATCCAATGCTGAGGACGCCGAAAGGATGCTATGCCAGCAAGGAAGTTTCCATACCAAAATAATAATTCGCCAAGATAGTTTGGGTACGTACAATATCGAAAGAGCCCTATGTTGCACCATCGATTTCGATTTCCAGGTATGGATTTAAATTGTGATTTCTGAAAATCAGCAATAGACTCTAAGATCAGTCCCATTCCTTGTAGAGAGATTGCTAAAATCCCGAATATTGACCATCCTTTGCAATTCGTCATACGATACAAACAAGGCGTTGCCATTGCGGTATAGAAAAAGGAGTACACGATCCAACAAAACACTTTTGAATAAATTGAAGCCATCTGATCCACTTCAACTACCTTTGTATGGAGCTGAGGCCATCCTATGTACTCTCGATGGAGGAAGAATGTAGCCGAACGAATACCCCAAAGGATTGTTAGTCCAGAATGAATTGCTGTGCAAGGTTGAATAGGTTTTTGATAGGACCAAGTGAGCATCATCAACGCTAAAATCGGAAGCGTTACGCCTAGTGAATAGCCCACCGTAATAAAGTATAAAAAGAGATAAAATCCTGGACAGGAACCGATTAATGTCAATATGTACATTCCTGCCATTCGTAAGGTTCCTTGTTTACGATCCCATAGAAGACTGGTAAATGTCATCATCATTAGTACCATACGCTTCCCTAGAGAAGAGCGTAAGTGTGAAACTGATTCAACACTTTCAGGAGGGGATAAATGCAGTCTTGTATTTCGTTTCCAGGGAGAATCTTTTTTGGATGTATGGACTGTGGAAAACGAATCGGATACGGTAAATCCTAAGAATCGAGGTGTCGTAAGAAGAGATGACATAACCATGGAATCGTCGTCGTGTGCTTCGGTAGTCACTATAGATTTATCCCCTATTTGTCCACCACGTAAATTCGAAAGAATCCCTCCATCGTTTTCGACATTGTACAGTTGTCGATCCTGAAGTTTTTGGAATGAATATAAACAACGATAAAAAGGACTATTTTCATGACGATGATGATAAGGAGTGCTAAATCTCCTACCTAATGTCCATGGTAAATACGAAAACAGAACAAGAAGACATGAGAGCACATAACGTGACATTCAAGATACTTTCGTAACAATTTTTTGATTGACGTCTTGTTGACAAAATTGACGGTAGACAACTACAAGTATTTCAACTCTCAATACTATAACTTCCTTCCACCTGGATGCTTCAAATTCATATCTCTTTAGCTGGCCCAATAACTAAACTATATGATAAGTACTTGAAGAATTTGGAGAATGCATCATCCTATTCCTCTTGGGTATAGAGGCCATAACCGTCTCAATCGTTTGTTTGTATTAATTAGGAGCGGAATGAGGGTATAGGGTAAGAACCAAATCCCTAAGTACTTGAGTAAGCTAGTCAAGTTGCAAGATATGATACGGGTAAACTTCTTTGGTCTAGGTTGTTGAAGTTCCTTGCAATGAAGTGTTTTTTGATTTTCAAAAGCATTGCATTTTTTTGCCCCTTAGTAAGGTTACAGGATAAATTAGTCAGGCATGTCGTGAATCTTGAACTTCCAATCCTTCATTATTCCGTGAATTCACAATAAATAGTGATGCGTGGAAGCATTTATTTCTGCATTTTCTTATACCTTCGTAGTATAGAGTCGTCGATGGCACTTGCATCGAATGCTCCTAATTCGGGAATTGCAGTTGTTGGTTGTGGTGTGCTTGGAACAAGTCTTTGCAAGCAGATTCTTGATTGTCCTCAATTTGCAGATCGCTCTGGTGAGTAAATCCTATCTTGTTATTCCTAGCCTTTCAAATTAAGACAAGTCTATCACTGATATGATTCAAAATATAGCTAACATGAATGGCTTTAGTTTTCGGGATTACAAAGACGACGTCGAGACATAATGCCATCTTGAATAACGTGGGAAATCACCACGCGGGAGAGCGTTTCCATTTAAGGACTTATGATGAATTGAAGGGACAAAGCTTTAGGGATGTTGTATTTTGCGCTCCTCCATCAGGATCGACTGATTATGCTGGTGCTGTAAAGGATGCATCATCACAGCTTTGGGCTGGAACGAACTCTGGGGGAAAGTTTATTTTTACATCTGCTGGGTCTGTCTTTGAAGGGCAGGACGGTGAAGTTGTTACCGAAGCTTCCATGACGACAGATACTCCTCGTGCCAAACGACTGGTCGATGCTGAAGGTGCCGCTAGATCTCAAGGAGCAGCTATAATTTTACGACTTGCGGGACTCTACCTATTGGAACGTGGTGCTCATAGCTTTTGGCTACGTTCGGGGAAAGATGTAGATGGCCGATCCGATGGGATAATTAATTTATTACACTATGATGACGCTGCCGGAGCATGTCTGGCTGCTCTTCTGTCAGATGTCAACGATGGTACATTCCTTATCAGTGATGGAAATCCATGCACACGACAAGAAATCTGTGAGATTGCCTTAAAAACGAAAATATTTAGTGATTGTGCCATGCCGAAGTTCCTTGGAACTGCTTCTGATCCCAAGGGAAAGGTTTATGATGGATCATGGTCTCAAGACATTCTCAACTGGAAACCAAAATATGATTCCTTTGAGGCATTTATGAGTCAGTACAATTAGTCTCAATAAAGAAAAAAGATTTACTTACCGAATTCAGCTAGAACGACAGCCTTACCTTAGAAATGCATTGACAACTACTTCCGTCCTATACAGATAGATATACTGAGGCTTTTGGAAGGACTACATACCATAGAATTGCTCCACTCATTAAGATGCTTAAAGACCTTCATAGAGGAAAAATTAAAAAGACTATCTTCATCAGACTTAAAATGTGGACAAGACTCTGTACAGAGAATCAATTAATGGTATTGCTCTAATGAAAATTAGAGAAGGCAAATTATGGTGACACCAATGAGTTGGATCAGCTCAAGTTGGTGTGACTTATCAACAGCTGAACTTTCACAATGGGCTTGAAACGTAAGGACCATTACTCGTTTTCTAATTTTTTTATGCAAGACCAAGATGATGATTAGCTTCATAGGGACAGGTCCTATTATACACTTTGCTTGACAGTACAGGCGTGCATTTGGCAAAGTTAAAGTTAAATAGTTAAGTCAAATTAGCATATTGAAACGTAACGCGCGAGAAAATGACTTGCTCCAACAAGGGGTCTTGGAACTCCTATTAAAGCTAAAGCATAAGAATAGTGCATTTATCCATCACATACAATATATAAATTAATTCATACTTCCATGCAGTGTAAACTCAACATTGAACATAGGGGGGCGGGGATATTTTCAATCAAAAGAATATTTTGGCAACCTACTATCCTAATAATCTTGCTCAACAAATAGCTGGAGTATGCCAACCACATCAACCGTTAATTGTTAGCGTTCATCTCGAGTGTCTAGACTAATCAAAGCATTTTACAGAATTCTGGCATGGTCTCAAGTAATGAAGATAAAGTTGAGTGTGAACATTTCAGATTTTTTCACGAATAATAGTTGGTAGATATTTTGTTCTTGCAACACAGCAAGGAGAGTAACGAAGGATCCATCGATATTGATAGTAACTATGCTGCAAAGCAATTTAAAGACTATCAAAAATAAAAATGCTATTTCAACATAACGATGTTTCTTCAGCTCTAAGCCTCTCACCATTATTTGCCTATTCTCTCCTTTTCAGGAACCACAAAAATACCGCGTCGTTATAAAATAGTATGGATAAAGGTTTATCTGGGCCTTTCATGTGGTTCCCACAAATTTAAACAGACTGGGGATGACTCTCCTTGACTTTTGCTTAAGAGAAATCTTTATTTACCTTATCCTTTCTATTTAGCCATTCGAAATTTAGTGATTATCGGCTGTTTGAAATAGGCTATCCCATATGTGATATTGCTAATTTGAACCATGTGAATACTATTTTTATCCAAGCGATTTTAATGAATGAATAAGTATTAAAGTCAAGAATATTCCTGAAGCCTGAAATGCGCATGTTCTCTTTATAACAGTCATTAAGCTTGATGAAGTGAAATGCTCATGATTACAATGACAACTTGTAAATCCAGCATCAATTCGTACACATGTTTTTGACTATGAGTCAATTTTGGTGACAGTGGAATAAAGAATTTTAATCGTATTCGGGATTGAATTGGTGAAGAAGGCTGACGTAATGCTGTGACTAATGATAAATCAATCTGAACTGGCATTGATTCGTAACGAAAGGTTACAAAAAACCGTAATGAGTGAGAGCAGAAAGGATAGAAACCAACCCAATCGAAGAAAGGCATTGCCTTCTTTATGTATTCTTGCTGTGATTCTATCGATTGCCTTTAAAAACATTACTTTTTTAACTTTTGTCGAGTACTTGGATGATTTCTTAACGTTAATTCAGAATCCAAAAGAAAGTTTGGAAAAGAATGCTTACTTGAATGGCAACTTTAAGCCAGTTCACGAGGAGCACGTTAGCATCCCACTAAAGGTTGTTGAAGGCTCTATTCCAGAAGGTCTAGAAGGACTCTTCGTAAGGACAGGTCCGAATCCTCTACCTAATTGGACAAAACTCTATCATTGGTTTGATGGTCATGGGATGTTGCATAACCTTCGTATCAAATCAGGAAAAGCTACATATACAAACCAATACATTAAGACTCCACGGTTTAAGTTGGAACAAAGACTTGGAAAAGATTATTTTTTGCGTTTCGGTGAATTAGTTGGCGTCACAGGCCTTTTCAAGGCAATTTTGAGCAGTCATAAAGTTAAAGCTCATGGAATGGATTCGTTGACTAATGGAGCTGCAAATACAGACACGGTTATGTTCAATGATAGGTTCTACCTACTGAATGAAGCTAATCTTCCGTTCGAAGCGCGCTTAAATGACGACGGTACCTTCACAGAATTAGGATTTGTTGACTTTAATGGTGTTCTTGATTATCCTGTGTCAGCTCACCCTAAGGTTGATTATCAAACGAATACGATGCTATTTCATTCATATTCTCCTGATCCTGAGCTCATGAAGCGACATGGCTCCTTCAAAGTAGGTGAGATCCTTTCCAACGGAACAGTCACAAATTATGTAGGCATACACGATGACCACGTAAGCTTTGCTCATGATATGATGATAACCAAAAACTGGATGGTACTCTATGATTCGTCTGTTCACTTTGATGTCTCTAAGATATTTGAGGGTAAGAATGTTTTTACATGGAAACAAGACAAAAATTTGAAAATTATTCTTGTAAGTCGAGCCACAGGAGAAATTAAGACTTTTGACATGGGCTCTGCACAGGCATTGGTTCATCCCATGAATGCGTGGGAAGAGAGTGATGGAACAGTTGTTATTTGGGCTCCGATAGGGGATCGGATGGAATTGGAGCTGGACTCAGGTAGTAACTTTTATTACATGAGTGAAATGAAAATCAATCCCAACACCGGAGAGTTAAGCATGGTTCGCGTAGATCAGGAGCATAACCAAGAATTCTGTAACGTACGACGAGACTTTTATGGTAGATTTGCTCGATATGGCGTTGCTGGTATTCTAGATGCCGCTGCTCAAGATGGAATGTTTCGTGGTTTTATAGTGTGGGACATGGAAGAGAAGAAAGCAGCCAAGATTGTTCATTTCGCCGATAATGAATTTGGAGGTGAGCCAGTATTATTGTCAAAACCAGGCACTACAGATTCTCGAGACTTTTATGTAGGGACATTTGTATACAATCTTATCACTGGAAGCAGCTCATTTGTTCTGTACGAGGAAGAAAAACTGGTTGTCAGGTTGAGTATGCCATATCGTGTGCCATTTGGATTCCATGGCAAATGGTATCCTGAGGCTGTTCTTCAGAATCACGTTGAAAGTAATCGCTCAGATTAATCCATTTTAACTCAGCTGAGATGGCATGGAAGGATATTATTTCTCATGAAAGAAGGTTGTGAAAAGAAGAGCATATTAGGCTGACTTGAATGACAGTGGATCATATGATTTTCCGTTAATCATTCATGAATAGTGTAAAGGATCATTTGATTTTTCATTTATCATGCATGAATATTGTAAAGGATCTTTTGATTTTTGATTAATCATGCATGAATATTGTAAAGGATCATTTGATTTTTGATTAATCATGCACAAATATTGTAAAGGATCATTTGTTTTTTCATTAATCGTGCATGAATATTGTAGAGGATCATTTGATTTTTCAGTAATCATGCATAAATATTGTAAAGGATCATTTGATTTTTCATAAATCATGCAAGTGTCACTCGTTGACAAACCAGCAATTGTGAAGCAAAGTAATACCTTTCGAATTTATATGCATTGACCAAAGTGTGAAGCTGTACAGAGAAATGCAAGGATAGATGTTTGATCCATTGTAGAAACTTACATGGGAGTTGAAAGGATACTGTGATTCTGATTTTGATTTTGAAGTTGATACACTCAGCAGAAAGAATGTCTGCGGCTCCCGGAACTAATATAATTCTCAAATTAATTCAGTTCATTCCAAATACTACCAACATTAGCATAATCAAATTCTTTGAAATTTTGAATGAAGCTTGTTGTCATTAATGCTAAACTTATCTGGTGAAATCAAGTACACAACAAGTAATTAGATGGACAATTTGATAACAAGAGTAATGTAGAAAGATAAGGATATCATATTCTCGACAATCAACATTTTTTTCAATTACTGAAAGAAAGGAACAAGATCTAATCGATGGAAGTAAGGGATACCGCCCCATAATCATAATGAAAACACACAATTAAAATCCTTTTTCTTGGTTACTCTCGTAATGGCCCTAAGATTAAATCTATCACAGGACAGTGTCCGCTCATAATTGGGATCACACTATGACTACGGAATTTTATATTTTAAATCAAATTTTGTATATCATTTTCGATACTTGTACTGTACTAGCAGTTCCGGAAAAAGGTTTCTGCGAATATCGGCTCGAACCATGGTAAATTCCAGGGACATGCGACGAGTGGTAATAACTGGAATCGGTGCCATCACTCCCTTAGGAAATACATTCCAAAGATCCTGGCAGGCTCTTCTAGCTAAGGAATCAGGAGTATCAACACTTGAGGATGCCTTGCACCAACAAAATCTTTCGGATGAGGACTTGACTCGAGAATGTCAAATTGCTACATCTCTTCCTTGTCAAGTTGCTGCAGCTGTAAAGGGCGAGGCGTACGATTCGCGAACAGCGAGATTTGTTCACTTTGCCCTCCGCGCTGGAGATGAGGCAATGAGACAAGCAAATCTGGTTAATTACCTACATGAGTCATCCTGTCATGATCGTGTCGGTGTTTGTGTTGGAAGTGGAATGTCCAGTGCTCGAGAAATCGTAGATGCTGCATATACTCTAGATAGAAAAGGTCTTCGTAGAATTTCACCCCATTTTGTTCCAAAAGTCTTGACAAATTCAGCAGCCGGACGATTAAGCATTGAATATAAACTACAGGGACCTTGTCATGCAGTATCTACTGCCTGTGCTGCTGGAGCTCATGCTATTGGAGATGCCATGCGATTTATACAATTTGGAGATGCCGATGTCATGTTAGCTGGAGGTGCAGAAGCTTGTATAGATCCTCTAAGTCTAGCTGGATTTACTCGTCTTCGTGCCATGTCGAATAATCCCAACCCCGACAGAGCGTCCAGACCATTTGATGCAGAACGTGATGGCTTTGTGATGGGTGAGGGTGCTGCCATCCTTATTTTAGAAGAACTAGAACATGCTAAGAAACGTGGCATACCCATTTTAGCAGAAATATGTGGCTATGGGTTATCGGGTGACGCATATCACATCACATCTCCTGATCCACAAGGGAATGGCGCCAAACGTGCCATGTTAATGTCCTTACGACATGCAAATATTCATGATTTTTCATCTGTAAATTACGTCAATGCACATGCAACTTCAACACCTATGGGAGATGATATCGAAGCTAGAGCCATCGATTCAATGTTTGGTGCAAACGTTTTTGTAAGTGGAACCAAAGGAGCAACGGGTCACTTACTTGGAGCAGCTGGAGCAGTGGAAGCAGCCTTTACTATTCAAGCAATCCTGGAAAAAATAATTCCTCCTACTCGAAACTTAGAATCGATTGCAGAGTCTGAAAGCGTTTCATTTCAGCATGTCCAAGATGTCTTGAAGAAGGATGATCTAAATATCGCGATGTCAAACAGCTTTGGCTTTGGTGGGACAAATGTATCACTTACTTTCAAATCATGGTTGTAAAAATAACATAAATACTATATTCAAGCAAAGCGCAAACAACAAATTACGCCATAGTTCTTCTTATTGTAACTATTTAAGAAAATGATAAAGGTACTGTTTAATCATCGTTCCAGCTGTACTTCGTCGAATAATTACAATTGCATGTGCTTGTCCTAAATTGGTTGCACAGATCCAACTTGATTTTGTAGCGGGCCCCATTCTTTTACTATGCTAAAGATTGATTCCGAGTCACTTTTCTTGTTCAAGCCGGGAAGATCGTAAATCGCATTGTGAATATCCTTGGTGGGATCTGCGGGATCTTCCCAATCTATTAGAGTGTGGCTTATCTTTGAGATGTCGCAGAAAAGAGTGGGATATAGTGCTCCCTCAAGCTTTACTTGAGGTATATACCCATAAATTCCTGGAGTTTCAGAAAAGTTAAGGTTGCGAGGCTTATCTTCACGGTAATATCCACCAAATAAGAAATGGTGGATACGTTTTCGAAAGGCTTCAAGATACAAAAGACCTACAAAGGCAATCACAATCACCGATGTCCACCCAAAAATAACAGTGAAATCTTGTCCTGGTTCCATCCATTCTCCTCCCTTTGGCTGGGAAGTGGGAATAGCGGGAAATGCTGGTCGTGGATTGTAGCGCAACATATCTTGGTTACAATATTTGTATACTCTATCACCATTGGAAATTGCGATACGAACTGATTCTCCATCGGCTGTCGTACCTGTAAAGTTGCCAATGTAGAGTTGTGATACTGTTTGATTCAACTTACACGCGTTATCGTAAGGAAAGGAGGCAAAGTTATAGGACGACATGATGGCATATGCCACAACCGCAGCAGGGAAGAAATATATTCTACTCAGGTCGGCAATAGGAGTACCAATCGAAGGAGCAGGTGCCCAGTTTCGGAGAAGACAAAATTTGTCCACCCAATATCGCACTCCTAGTGTCCCAGAGGCCCAAAAGAAGCCAGCGGGGAATAAAAGTGCATAGAAAAATGTCAAAAAGAGGACGTTTGTCATATCCTACCGATAAGAAATATAAATTTCGAATTTAGAACGATCATTTCGACAAATCGAGTTATCATCTTGGATCCAATTTACTTACTGTATAGCGTTCTGAGAGGTAATATCTTGTCCCACTGAAGTACGCATTCATTCGGCGTTGATCCGGTGCCCTTGGAGCCAATACATGTCGATATACGTGACCTGGTATGTCCAGTACTTGTGTGATTGGAGTCTTCAAAAGTTCGGTGATAAAAATAGCGTACATCGCTGGAATTAACGATTTTGGCTGATTGTGAAGCGTGTCCGTAAACGGAGTTAAATAGGCGGTCAGAATTGTTGTCAAGATCCAAAAAGCAGCCGTAATTTTGAAATAGTAACTAGCCTGACGAGATCCCTCAGACGGATGAGATTCTGCATCTGTAATATAAAGGCAAAATGTTGGAAAGACTGAATTTGTAGCTGTAATAGTCAGCGCTGCATACGTCGAACCCCGTGTATTGCGCACGTGAACAACAATATAGCAAAAAATCACAATCAATACAATAGTGGTGGAGAATGTTACGCATCGTTGTAGGAACTGTACCAAAAAACTGTCATCTATATCTTGCCATCGAATACTGGATGGTTCCTGAGGTTCGTCGACACTTAATATGAATTGGCCGCGAAATCGCAGGTTCTCTTGAACGATAGCAATGTTGTTTCTCACGACGTGAATACCACCTACTTTGAGTGCTTGTAACGCATTTATTTGACTGGTTTCTTTTTCGAAAACGACGAACACATTAGTGACGCGATAATGTCGCTGGGATAAATCGTTTCTGATTCGAGCATCTAGGTCCTCGATTTTCGATTTAATGGACGGAGCTTTATCCATCATCATGATGGTTTGCAACATTGTTAGGGACATTGCTTTTTCAACCGCTTCAGACAAGTTGGTAATGTTCAGTTTGATTCCAGGAGGTAATAAATCTTCCAAGGCCATAAGCAATTTTCGCCTTTGAAGTAATGCACGAAGTAGATCATCATTGTTCAAGGTGATAGTTATGGAAGCGACCTGTCCAAACTGCTCAAAGAAAGCCTTCCATTCGTCAGGATTTCGGGCATCCGGAGGTGGATTTGTGACTTCCACGGCATAATCCGTGGTTGTGAGGGAAGCGTAATCAAGTTTAATTTGCTCTCGTTTTATGAGTTGATGTAAGAGAAAAATGGCAAGAAAAATAAATAAAAGTGATGCGTAGGATACAAGTCCAACTTGATTTGTAATATCACAATTTGTAATCTTGATGAACGAAAGCAAAGTTCCATCAGCCAACTGAACCTGTGCATAACGGTCATAAGTTGGAGGAAATCGATCCCAATCAGATTTTGTACACGACGGACAAGGTGCCCATGCTTCTGATGTACAGATGGCACTTGAACGTAGTGATAAAATAGAGATCTGCTTATTGGCTGAGCTGTAGTTATCTGAAAAATAGTACATCTGATTTGGAATATTTATGATTCCAGCCAAAAGCATGACAAGGAACAAAAGGCGCAACGTGTAAAAGTATAATCCTAGAAGGTGAAGAGACATCAATATGACTTGGAATGAGGAATTTGATGAATATGGAAACGCATCAAATCATCGAAGTTCTCTCGGTATGATATTTTCAAAATATCTGTTATCATTCACCGGAAATCTGAATTTATCAAAAGATTTGAATACAAGACACTTTTAGGGTGAACCTACCAATTCCAATACCAAAGCTAGCGAGCTCATCCTCCGATGTATGAATGACTGAGTAGAGCTTGGTGGGTATTATGTCCTCTCCCGCTCCCGCCTTACGATGAACCGATATCGATCGGTCCATTTCTCGTACATGTCGTGCCAATGTGACGTGCTCAAAATAGGACCAGGCACGATCCAAAGATGGAGCATTAGGATGACTTCCTTGTTGCGGGTAATACCAACTATATTTTGATAAAATACGTGCCAAACGACGTCCCCACGTCATTTCGGCTTCGTTATCTTCATACGTATCCATTCCCATGCTACCGATACTACGGCTGGACGTTTGTTCGGCTAGCAATGGAAAGGATTCATCATTCCATCCAAATAACGATGAACGGAAACGTGGAATCATTCTATTGTCACTATGATCAGCGTCACTGACATTGTTGTAGCGTGTCATTCTGAATTGAGCAAGGAGGAGGAGGAGCGAGAGTGGAATTTTGAATTTTCAATTTCGCTGACTACTGTTAACTCATTGGGTAGTAAAATTCAACCCTACATTATTACGTACATTTGGATAGCGTCGATCCATGTGACCAATGAGAACTTTAGTTTATTAAGGAAAGCGTTATTGAAATTGTGTGTGTATACATTTTCTGTAAATGAGGAAACGTCGTCATGGCTGGAACAATCCATACAAGTCGGATAACTTGGGACGCAAAAAGATAGCATGCTTTTGTTGTTCCATTATCTTCGTGTTCCTACTACTTTCAAGTATTCTATGGTATTGCCGTAAAGTGAAAGAAAATCGATCTCAGCCCTCGTCATCATCAGGATTGACAGTACTTGGTCGTCAATCATACCAACAACAAACGACGACGACGACAAATGCCGCTAATCGATTTCTTTCCTTGCGGAAGGATCGACATTTAAGGCTCCGTCCTGGAAAAAATGGACTTAATAATCAATTACAATGCCTTACTATTGCTGCTAACTTAGCAATAGCCTACAATCGTACTCTTATACTTCCATCGAATGCCTATACAGGAAGTTACCATGACGAAACGCCTATCCCATTTGACAAACTATTTGATGTGCAGAACGTCCGACTTTCAATTCAATTCAACAACGATGAGTCCTGGGAATCCTCCGATTCCATAGAACTAAACTTCGACCCAGAAACAATTTCAAAACCC
>CAAAJI010001058.1:0-14711 GCA_900642245.1 Fragilaria radians | reverse complement strand
AGAGAGGAAAGTTCGTGCAACTTCCAGTGCACTGGATGAGGCACATAAGAGTATTAAATCGTTGGAAAACTCACTCAGCAAAAAGGAACGCGACTGCGCCCAAAAGGATGGATTGATTGAAGAGTTGAACGAGAGAATCTACCATTTGGAGATGGAACGTGACGAACTCCGTCACACCCTCACGGATGTCTCCGGGAAAACTGAAACGTACAGGCGTAAGGCTGAGAATATGAATGATCGAATTGGTAGTCTATCAGCCTCTCTTGCCAGTATGATGGAACAACAGGCTGATTTAATGAAAACAATAAAGGACAGAGAGCGAGAAGCCTCGGAAGAGGCTTCCTCACGTCGAAAGAAACTTGAGTCAATCATTGAATTGGAAGATCGTATTATTCATTCTAAGAAGTATGATAAGGCGGGAACGATCGCAGAAGCATTTGAGAAACAAGCAAAAGAAATGGATGCAATTGCTGCTGTGATTGCAGCAATTAGGAAGTAAATTTACTCTACTCCAATATCATTTGCTA
This sequence comes from Fragilaria radians, assembly GCA_900642245.1. NCBI lineage: Eukaryota > Bacillariophyta > Fragilariophyceae > Fragilariales > Fragilariaceae > Fragilaria > Fragilaria radians. Next base: position 14,184 of record CAAAJI010001058.1, on the reverse strand, counting down.
TAATTTTGATAGTGTAACGACGCAATCTTATGGGAAAACAGGAATTATATTTATATAAGGAAAGCTTAAGTGTTAATGTTCTTTAAGAAAATGGATTCACTTAGGGAATAAGGAATTAATTTACGCATAGATAATTCATTTCTTGGCTGTTGATGGCTTGAGATATGCTCAATCAAAGGATCAAACTTACCGAGCGGCAGGTTTCTTATACAAGGCAAAATGCTAAGATTTAACACGAGAGCTTAAAATGTTGCTAACATAAATTCAAAATCTGGATGCTGACAAATCATCCAAGAATCTCAAATCAAAGAGATGGGATTCGTGAATGATATCAGCTTCCCATATCAGGTTCTTTGAATCATACCTTAACGACTTGAATGATAGAAAATACCGCATTACCAAGGGACTTGCGCTGTTGAACCAAAAATACAGAGAAGTGAAAGCCTACACAGAAATGATTCTTATTTTTTTAATTTATCCTACTTGTTTTTGACAACCTAGACTCTAACAGATCTTATAAAGGTAACTAATCAAGTTACAAAAGGTAAAGCTTGAACTGATGTTTGAAATTTGATATGCATTGTTCTCTCGGGAATTGTCAAATATGAAGCAAGCCCTTTCTTTTAAATTACTCAAAGATTGATGTTGAAAACAATTATGCACACCTTTAGCTCATTCATATCTTTGCAACTTGACATTTCATGGTCGAACACCAAAATTTCATGCCTTGATATCTTATTTCCTAACTCGAGCACACTCATATCAAACAACTAAAAATCATAATGTTCATCTATTGGATTCTTTCTATCTTGACTATCAGTTTAGGGTGAGTAAAGTGATGGATGCAATCTGCAGTTCAACATAATTAAAAGAAGAAGAGAGTCTAATCGATTATTACTGGGAGAGTTGTGTGGAGAGTGTTGGGACAATTGAATCTAACTTTAGTTTGCTCTTGAGACAGACGTTGGAATGCTCCGGTGAATACTATAAAATCTTTGCAACTCGTCTTAACAAAAAAGGGTATTCATTATTCAATGTACTTAAATTCCATGCTGTATTTTCCAACTTGGGCAGCGCACAAATATTGACAAAAGGCTTGCGGATTTTAATGGGACTTTCAACATTTAGGTTTTCTTTGAGCGAAAGTACTGTTCAAGATTATCTAGAGAGCCATTATAACCATCACTGAATCCTTTTATCATGCCCTGCCCAACGAGAGATACAATTTGAACAGTACTCTTAACGTTCGTATTGCCATCAATTGGTTCCAGTTCCACTGTAGTCGTCGACACAGCAAGTTTCATCCCATCTATAGAGAGAATTTCAGTCGATATTATCCTTTGATTCAAAATGATATCCCAGTATTGAGTAACGCCATGAATATTAGGCTTAGACTTGGGACCACATCGAAACTCATCTTGACAGCCCTCTCGAAAGTCAACCTTGTCATAAATCACGACATCGTTTTCTGGGGCACTCCAAATCGATCGAATATTGGCATCAGCAAAGGCGATGAATACGTCACCAACTGGTGCTGGTATCACACGATCAAACACCAGCGTAGAATGGAATGTGTCTAATTGATTTGAAGGTGGACTCATTTTGCTGATCCTGATGTCGAGTTGAGTAAACGAACAATTTATTTAACGTTTTTCTTCATACAATTTTTTTTAATCGAAAGGATCTATCTAACCAAACTTCATACCACTACGCACTTTGATTTTCAAAGTGTAGTGTTATCTCTAAAAAGCATGACAAACTTTCTTGAACCAAAGGACGAGACAAAGAGAGGAAGTAAGATGCTAACTAGGATTGCCTTTTGGTGTATTTCATTGCCTTGTTGTAGATGATACCTTTTAAAGCACTGGGTTTAACGTAATACTACTCTTCACAGTTTGCGATGACATTTCTTGTCACTAAAGCATCTTGGAATGGATTCCTTTATTAGAGACATCCCCCCTTACGTTCATCAATTGTTGTTATTATCTGTTTAGGATATCTTCGTAATTTCAATTCGTTAAGTTCAAGAAACTTTAATCCTTTCCTTTCTCTTGGTTTGTTCCTTTTTCATCCATGAAAGACTTTCCAACATTCCTTACGGAGCTTTTAATTTCACTTAGCAATTTTTATTTGGCTTATTAAGGATCTTTGTTGCTAAATTGTCATCATTTATGCTTGTTTGAATGGAGCCAATATCTGGCTGAAATAGATTCTGCATGAAAAATTTGAATTATAATTTTGTTTCACATCGCAAATGAATAACGGTGCCACCGCAAACTCACACCTCTTGCGATGAAATTCATCATATAGCAAGTGTTGCAATATGATCTATGTCATTGGTGACAACATTGACTGTTCTGTAATTTCTTCCTAAAATATGTTGCATAATGTGATATTCTCAAATTGAAACGTAATAAAAAAACTTCAATGCTTTGTCTCAAATGATATATAGACTACTATTAAGTGTATTAAATAAATGGATAATAATGGGTTGTATCATGGATTCTGGCTGAAATTGGTCACTAGCGTTTTTCATACGATTGAATAAAAATAGTTTTCTCTCCCAGAATGGTGGTACCCGAAGTATCCGTTAACACTACTGCCAAAATACTTAGTGACATGCACACAATGATTCTTTCATAGAAATTTTCCTCCAGGGTATATGCAAACATTCTTCACCTGTTTGCTTATAGCTTGAATGCAATATAGAGTAGTAGAACAAATACAAACAAATAGACTATGCTGTCTATTCTGAAATACAATAAGAATAGTGCGTACATCCAGTAGTTGTTAAATAAAGTACTTGACTAAATTCAAGAAATATTTTTGTGTCGCGATTTCGTATCATTGCACTTCATAAATACAAATGTTGTTGCAAAGAGATGTTTTCCAGAGTTGGAAACGTTTCTTGCCAAGCCAAAACGCAAAAGTCCCAGTGGCGTCTCAGAAGAAGTAGCGCCTATTAATGGATAGTAGTTTTGTCGAATTCATGGCAGTAGTGTTCACGAAGGGCAATATCAAGAAAGGACTATTAGATGTAGTTCATCTATTTTGATATCGCGGTTCATAAAACACCAGGCCTCTCAGTTGGGGAGTCGTGATTGGAAATATGTCTCTTCATATTTGCAATGACCATTCAACCTCAGTCATCCTGAGAACGTCTATGATTTCCACAACTTGCAATCATAAATTTGATTTGCCTCGAAATAAACAATCAAACACAAAATAGCATGGCGAATTATCATTATTTTACTTCGTTTATCACACTACTTTCCATTGGTCAAGTCAGAGCCAACCGAGATCTTGTCATTGGAACTCCTTGTCTCACACTGTCAAGTCTTTCCTTTGGGAAATCTCCTGATGACACGAATTGTGCTCGAGTTGATGTTGTAGGTGTAGTGAAACAAGCCTTCTCTCAAGTTTCTTGCAGTCACAATGCTCGAGAAGAAATGATGCTTCTGACCGGCACTAACGATCTTGGTGAAGCCAAGAATATTCTTACCAAAATATGTAAAGGCGAATCTTACACTCCTTGCACGACATGGGAAGACTCTCCAATCAATGGCTGCGATTTCAAAACTGTTATGAGCGCTATTGAAGCGAAGGTAGCTGCTGCAGGCGTAGCATGTGGTCATGATGCCGTAACTGAATTGACTTTGTTGACTGGATCTAAAAATTTGAGAACGGCAACCAGTTATATTGACTTGATGTGTACTGACGCATGGAATAAAGTTCAGCAGACGAAATTCACGGATGTTGATGGTCGCTTTGATGATACCTTCATGACTGATTACTTCAATGGCCTAACATTCCTCAACACTGAAACAGGAAACTTTCAGGGGAATGATAACCCACAATTCCCCGTCAGCGAAGATTCACGAACAGCCGGAGCGAGTATCGCGGCATTTCGTGGAGCTGGAGCCACAACATCATCCCTGCTCTTGGATATACCAGACCTTCAATGCAAAAATCAAGCGTTGATGTGTTGTTTTGGACGTGATCGTCAATCGAATGATAACAACGGTAATTGTGCAGATAATGATTGCACTGACAAAAGCCCTGCCGACAACTCGAATTTGTGCTACACAGACTTTCCTACTATCGTCCCATTTCCTAACGAGTCGGAAGGTGCAATACACTGTCATGGACTGGCATGGGGTGAAGATACAAATGGCTTTGAATCGAGGATGAAGTACAATAACTTGTTTTATGTATCCATGTATGATCACATGTACACAAGAGGATACGTCGAAAAGATGGTTCCAGACGAATATGTCCCAATGTGCGGATGTATTGAGGATATGCCTCCTGTTTCTCGTGCTGATTGTACGGAGGTTGCTGTGACACTGACCTTTTTCTTGTCGTTGGAGGCTGGCAGCCTTTTTGATGCGGAACCTGGAAATGACTTGAATGTGAACTTCAATGCATGCAAAGGAATTGATTTTGTCAATGGCGCTGCAGCAAACAACGATTTGGCTTCGTATGCAAATGTTCTTGTCCGAGATGGCAAGATGAAGACTAGAGTTCAGCGAGCAATTTTTGATACGCTTGTTGGATTCAAATCTCCAGGGGATAATGCCAATGAAGACAGTTGCAGCAAAGCATACAGGCAAGCGACAGGTCAAAAGTATCCAACAGGTTAATTGTTCAACCTGATATCAACAGGTGATGTATGCCAGAACACTCTAGTTACAGTTGTAAATTAAAAATCATAAGACTATCTATATTTAGTCTTCTTAAATTGGCTTTGTTGCACGTGGAAAAATTGTAGTTTTCCCATTCGGTCATCCTGTCATATGTCACTTGTTTCCCATAAGCTGCCATCGCTAAGTTCTTGGATAAAGTGATACCTAGCGAAATATGGCCTTTCTGCCAATCTATATTGTATCAAAACTGTACATTACAATCATGATGGCTAGTTTCACTGAATTTCTCAAGCTTTCAAAACAATAGCAAACAAATCAAATCTTCTACTCAGACTCTGACATTTTTGAGTAATTTTGCATATTTCAAGTTAGGTTCTCCCTTTGTTTCCTCTGACCTCCCACAGAATTGAACACCCAAGACGGAAATGATGACAGGTCAAAAGTATCTAACAGGTTGATTGATCAAACTTCATATCGGTAAGCGATGCATAATTTATCGAATCATGATTAATTGCTTTAGAGCATTGTTATTTTGAAGGGAGTGATAAGACTTCTTTATTTTGCGTCTGCAATAAAATCATGCATTGATTTTGATAGAATTATAATGATATAGAGGGGCTGTAGACACTCTTGATGGAAGATGCTGGAGTTAATTGGATAATAACAGCAAAACCAAAGAGTAATAGTATCTTCAACTGCATATCTTTATCAATAATAAAACATTTTTCTAATTTCTTTCATCTTGTTGCGTTTAAAAGATCTATATCATCCAAGCGCCCACCATCACGTATTAATATGATTAATTTCCAACTCGGTGATGGCTTCGTTTGAAATAAGGACTTCGACTTTTAAACTTGACTTTCTTACCATCAGCTTCTTCAACAAATACTGAAATTAGCTTTAAAGAAATGCATAGGTCAATACCAATAATTTGTTGAAACATACCTTTGCTCTTCCAAAGAATTCAGTGTCTTATTTCAACATTTGCTTTGCAAAAATAGTTTCTATCTAAATTGGTACTTTGCTTTTGCATGGCCAATTCGTGTTTGGAATCCTCATCACCCAGCTCAAAAGAGCACAAAAGTCAAGATAGATTCAAATGATTTTTTTCCTAATTCTTCTCTGAGACAGTCTTTTTCCGATTTCTCAAACCCATCAGATAACCAAAACAGACAGATACATCTAGAATGAAAGCACAACAAGGAGCATTCTCAACACTCTTCCTATCGCAAAACTCTAATCTAGTATCATCAGCAACAGTATCTCCTTTTTGCATACCTTTCGCAAATTTTCTGATAAAGTGGTATTATTTCTTCAGCGACGATAGATGAATTTGATTTCCTTCTCTGCCTCCGAAATACTCCGTTACAAGGACTAAATCCTTTTTTACCCTTTGAACGCACAAGCAGACATGCATCTCTAATCCTTGATTCTCAATTCCCAGCCCATTCACTATCCTAAAATGCCTTTGGATTCCAATTCTGGATAAAACTCCCTGTAATCAAACTGCAGGGAGAGCATCAATTGACCTATTTAAGCCACCTTAGAGTTTTGCACTAAACTCCGTAAATTGGTTTATCCACAGCTCCTTGACTTTGCACTCATATCAGAAGGATATGCAGTTCTTCTTCCGTCTCTCCGCGAGAAAACGTCAATCTCGTTATCTTTTAGCTCTTTCAAGTTATGCGCCGTGCATAATTTTAAAGCTTCTATCATAAAGCCTCTGAGCAAAATTTTCGTTGAAATCGATACCATATTCACCTTTGTTGAACGGTTTGTATTGTTTAATTTGATTTCCAAACTTCAAGTGCAGCAACGTAATTACCCATCTCCTCAATGATTGCTGTGCTATTTGAAGTCTCATTTTAATACAATTTTCCCGACTAAATGCAATATCTTGAATAGATATTGCCGTATGCTTATTAGGAACAATACAAAATACATCACTTGAATGAATAATGTGATAACTTAGAGACTGCTGTATAAAGAAAACTGTAGTTTAGTCTTTTCCTAAAAATGCAATAAATTGCAAATTAATAGATATGCTGAAGGAAAACTAGGTGCAGTTTCAATTCACGGAATTCCTTTAGTAAAAACAATGATTACATCATTTAGTTCGAAGCAATCGAGTCCCACAATTTGAATTGATTCATCATTTTGTTTTTAATATTTCCGTGCCTTGCGTGATCTGCATTATACTGCAATTTCAATCTATCTCCAATACAATCCTGTCCAACTTTGGTGGCTCTGTTAAAGTTTCAAACTCTCTGTCCTGAACATTCAACACCTATTCCCAACAATGATGAAATAGTGTCAATGACCGCCACCAGTCCTCCCTTCTTGGATCATTACGCATTGAGCTATTGACGGGTCAAGACGGGTCAATTTTGAATACCCTGCTCCCTTTCCCAAACTCATTTCATGTCTGGTATGGCATTCAAGAGCAATTTTAAGATCTTCGAATCAAAATTTTGTAGTCAAGAGGAACGTGTTTTTGCTGTTCTATTGGATCGTCATCGACCAAACCTCTATTAAGGATCGAAGTAATGAAATCGTTTCGATTTGATTAAGGATCGAACTAATGAAATGAAAACTAGATTTGTTTCGATTTGCATTTTATATAAATGTCCATAAATCAGGGCTCAAAATTCGTCAAGAGTATCACATGAAGCCAAGAAATTCCCGGGATAGTAAATTGTCTGTTCCATATGCTGTTGTGATTGCAATATTAGGATTCCTATTGGGATTGTTATGCAACCAAGGTGTTAAAGTGGCATTTTCGACATCCAATGATGAATACACGACGAACGTGATGATTGATCGAAATCTAGAAGAGTCAGAAGAGATTAGTGAAGGTATTGATCTTACATCTGTAAGTTACACTTTCAACCATTATTTCTTATTTCCTTTTTGAACTAATTTTATCCTCCTCAAGGATGAAGATGTGACGGTCGTTACGTTTGTAGTTCTCTTCTTAATCCTCTTAACTATATCCTTTGAATACATGAAAGAGTTCGTCGAGGAGGAAGCCACACGTAACTTACGTCCCTTAGTAGATAAACTGTTCGGTGAATTGACGGTTCTAGGCTTTTTATCGGTGATGACTTTCGCAATTACCAAGGCTGGTTGGTTTTCTGCACTTAGTTCCATCTTCTTTGGTGATACTAGTGAATTGCTGGAAATATTTGAATTCGTTCACTTTACGATATTCTTTATCATGACGTTTTTTGTAATACAAGTATTGATATTGGTCTCAGCAGCCACCGAAACGGAACAAAAATGGATAGAATTGGATAAGGCAGCACGGAATCCTTCTCTCTTTAATGAATGGGAGAGACAAACGGAACAATTCTGTGATACCTTTAAATCTCGGAGACGCCGTTCATTTCACAAAGCCCGTGAAGTTACAGATCTACTACCCTTCTTTCGAGACCGAAGTGCACAAGAAAGAGAGGATAGACTTTTGTTCAAGGCCTTACGTGATGAATTCATCCTAGAACGCGCTCCACACTATCCCTTCCATCCGTCTGCCGAAGAAAAACGAGTCACGACAGATTTTAACTTTGGTAGATATTTGGGAATCAATCAAGGTAGTTTATTGGGTCAAGTTGTCGAGGTTAGCATCGTTACTTGGGCATTCTTTGCATTCCTTACCATTGTATATTATGGATATGTCATTCTAGTGAATGAAAATGTTTCAGTAAGTATATAATGTTTCTGCCGTAGTCATTAATTGTTGAAAACAAATGACAATTTTCTGATGTATGTGAATATTTGCATCAAGACACTTGCGTGGTCCTGGGTAGCGATGGGCTGGTTTGTCTACCTAATGAACGTTGTCTTCGAACGCCATCTACTACATGTCCGAAAAATGTTTCTCAAGAAAGAATATTTCCATGCTAATTCACGAAATGGCCGGAAATCGTGCCTCGATATAGATGAATCGTCGCGTTTTGAGCCTGATCTGATAAAGTATACGGATTCCAGTAATGATTCTCTGCCTCTTTGGACCGATATAGACATTGATGAGTTTCACGAGAAAGGTCGTTCGTGGATTGCAAAATTCTTCATTGGAGGGAAGGTTAGCCGACACCAAGCAATATATTGGCTGGATCGAAAAGGACCTAAAGTCTATCTTTTGATTCTTCAATCTAATCTCCTCTTCCTTGGAATTTACTCTGCCATGAACTTCCTTGGTTTTTGTCAATTCATGTACAAGGAAGAGCCAATCGCAATTTTTCTTATATACATAATTTTAGCTGCAACTCCATTGCTTGCCAATATGCTCACAAAGCAGCATACAGTGGCAATCTTATCTCAGGTGTGTTGTATGGGAGCCTACCGACGTCCAAATGTTGTATCTGACGTACTTCGAGAAGACAAAACAGCGCGTATTGTTCGTGCCTTCATCATCATCTATAAGATGCGCCGTTTCGCTATGAATGCGGACAATGCAGGCTATGACCGGAAGGCTGCGGCCGCTCGGCGTATGCAATTTGATAAAGTCGAGCTTAGAGAAGTTGGAAAAACTATTGACTCTTTTGATAAGAATGGAGATGGAACGATAGACTATAGTGAATTTGAAATCCTGATGAAGAATATGGGCGCAGAGCTTTCCGAGGAAAGTTTGAAACGAATCATCAATTTACTAGACGAAGATGGTGATGGTTCAGTTTCCCGCGAAGAGTTCATCAATTGGTATGCAGAGAATGCAGGCGATGACGACCTATCTGATTCAGAACGAGCACACTTTCTTTTCGCTATGTTTGATAAGGACGATGCCGGTGAAATAACGATAGAAGAATTCAAAAGAAAGCTCGACGCGTTTAATGTTGGATTTTCAATTGATGAGGTAGGAGCCATTGTCAATGAATTAGATGAAGATAATAGTGGAACTATTGGACTTCATGAGTTTGAAGACTTGCTTTACAAGTACTATCCTAAGGAACTACGATCAGCGTCTCCAATGGAAAACAATCGTAAATCGAATTCCAGTCATCACCACTGATCTTTCCTTGTGCAACAAGGATAGTGAATTTATAAACTATAACCAACATACGTTGTAAACTGTTTTGATCAAATAGTACTTCGCGATTCAGCATTAAGGCATTTGAAACACATACGTTATCATGTCAAGAGAGTCACAGTAAATATATATACATTAAAAGCATCTTTTAATTCAATCAATAACATCTAAAGGAACGCTAAGTAACCTAGAGTAACGATTACGTTTCCAATTCTAGATTTCAAATCTTAAAATCATGTCTTAACCATTCTCAGTGAAATATTTCCTCAACCAATTGTCAGAAAAAAAATTCGCTCAAAAACTGTCATGTTTGACGATGTATTGACAGAATTAAAGTTGATGTAAGGAATCTGCATTCAAAATCAGCGCAGAAGTGACCAAACATACTACATCTGCCTTCAGAGAGATGGAAACATTTCAATATGGTGATTTGTGGGTTTATCCACCAATAAATTTGAATAACAATTTGTTTCAAACAGAGGAGAAACAATAGGGAAATCATGTTTAATGCAATTGATGATCACAAGTAGGCTTATTTGGCGGACATTAGACTTTTGAATTCCGCCGCGTATAGAATCAGGTTAAGGAGCGAGTGTGTGATACGAATTACGGTATAGAGCCTCATTAATATGAATAATGAACTTAAACTGAAGATATCTTTCAAAAGCGATGTGTGTAACATTTCCTTCAATTATCCATGGGAACCAATAAATTACAATTAACACTGCGCTGCAAAGATTCATTTGTTGTTGTTGTAACCCACCAAGGAGAATCAGCAAGTTCATTCCAGAGGATACTTCACTTGCATTTAACATCACATGAAAATTGAACTTTTTTATTGTCATACACACTAGGCCATGCGATGAAGGCTTCAAATGGCTGGAGAAAACAGGATGAGAATTTGCGTATCCTCTCATACATTAACAGATGGTATTCATCCTCAATTTTGTAAATCTAAATTTTCATTCTTTGACGTTCTGTAGGATTCACATTCATTAGAGAAATGTAAAAATTGTTCATGGCATCTAATGAGAAATCAATAATACCAATTCTAAATGACCCTTCAATGCATCTTTGCTAGAAGCTGCTCTAAGAGTTTATACAAACTATAAATCATCATCTAATAAAGTTACATTTACATTAGATCTCTTGTGAATTTTCCAAAAAACACGTAGTCTCTTTAACTTACGTGTTAGGCTTCACACTTAGCATCTAGGCTTACGTGATCTTAGATTCACGACTTAGATTCATGAATCATGAACCTTGATAGATTCCCCTTAGTTACTTGGGAATCTAGAATAATTATACCTACCATATAGATACAACGGTTCTGAAAAGATAATTATTGATCTTGCTCAATTATAAGCAATATTAAGCATCACAAAATTCATAAAAGACTATGCCTTTATTGAACTTGTGGAAGGTATAGAAAGAATGGTGAACTATGTAACATATTATAGATTTAGATAAGTAAATATAAGAATATTAAATATAGCATTTTACTATGTACTAATGATAACTTAGACGAGTAAACATAAGAGCATTGTTCTAGTATGATTTACTTTGCACTAACAATAACTTGGACGTCTCCAGTATCAGCACACCCACACATCTCTTAGTCTTAGTAACCTATTGTAGTATTGCTAGACTGCATTGCTTACAACCTATAGTGTTAGGTATTATCTGAATGAACTTAACTCAAAGGAATGTCAATTTTCAGGTATAACTTCTATAAATCTAGCTTTCTAGATCAGAAGAAACTAAACAATTTGAAAAGTCATTCAATGAGGATACAACAAATTGATGGCAATAGCAGGTTTGAATTCAGCCAGACTTTTTTAATCTAGGGTGAAGGTTTTTCAACACATCAATCTGAAAGTTAAGAATTGAGTATTTAATGAAGCGTGTCAAATTTCACCGATTTGAAATGTGAACTATAGCAATGAGCAGAACTTCATTCGATTAGACATTGGCTAAACATAATGATATCCCTGATAAAAAATGTCCTTAACTCTCAAAATTAATGAAGATAAGTTGCCAGTAGACTACTTTAATTTATCATAACTTTTCACGGCTTTCAGTTCTTCTAAATTGATCTTAAGGCTATCATAGGAATGTTGAATGCACCTTTTTTTTATATAAGCAGAATGCTTTAACGATACCAGTGTATGGAATGCAAGTAAATAGGAGAGGATATACGGATGCCCAGCATTACTCATTTTAGTTATGATCCATGATGAACTTTAACATTTACGTATCCAACAATAGGAGTATTTTCAATGACTTTATTTTAGATAAGAAAGTTAAACCTTTAGATGCTCACGTGCAACCTTACCTTGTTGTGAAGAGGGAGATGCCTAAACCGGATCAACAACTTACTCAATCAACTGATAATGTATTGAACAAGATTTGCATAATCTGAAGATTTAAGTCAACTATAAACTTCCATTCCAAAGGAATATCAAATAGATCGTGCAGATCATAAACCAGCTACAAATACCACTATAATTTTTTTGTTTTGCTTGATTACATCATCAAGTAACTCTTTCACCTTTGACAAAAAGTGACAATCGTTTGTAGTGCCCTTTTTCACTAACTCAGATCTGAAAATGCCACTTTGGTCTGTCATCGTATGTCTTTTCAAGAACCAACGATACTGATCTATACATCCATGAAGTCATAAAGAAGGGAGGTGATTTAATTTTAATTGGAAACAGTCATAAGCTAAATGACGCATTATTCCGCTGAAAAGTCTCGGTCTATTAAAATAAAAGGACGTTTCAAGAATACAGTGAAGAACAAAAAGAATCCTAATAATATAAGGTACGGTCGTACACACTAACTTTGAAGTGTAAGATTTTTTTGACACCTCCAATCCTTTCTCCATCTCCATCACCGAGTCATTTTCTGTTCGCAACAGAATCGCACGACCCCTCGTTCTTCGTCACAAGTGAAAATGTCAGCACCAATGTTTGCCCCCACTGAGCCTGGCTTATCCTCGGCTGCCTCTGCTGCTGTTGCTCAACGAGGAACTCCGGCGACTTTAAATTTGGATGACATTTTCGGTGATGTCCTTTTCACTCCGGATGGTGATACAGTCTTTTTGAGTGACCTTCAGGGTGAGGGGGCTGATATTCTTCCATCTGGAGAATCCCAAGTTGCGACTGTTGCTTCCCGAATTGGACCTGATGGGAAACCAATTCCTGTACCACTGGCTGGTGGAATTTCAACCACGCAGCTTGATCAAGAAGGCAAGCCTGCTTTGACAATGGGAGCCGCTGGTGGTTCTGGTCCCAGCAATCTTGTTCCATATGCTCAGGCACCTCAACAGCGTCATCATCTTCAATATGCTACACCAGAAATGATGAATTCCTTGAAGAAGCGAAAGACAGGATCCAAGAGTTCCGATCGGAAAATGTCCGAACAACAAAAGGTTGAGCGTCGGTAAGGAGACATTCAATTATTTTTTCAATTTCACATCATTTCAATTCTGATTTCTTCGCCTTACATAATTTCTACGCACACTTACAGAGAGCGTAATCGTGAGCATGCAAAGCGCTCTCGTATCCGCAAGAAGTTTTTGCTCGAGTCTCTCCAGCAATCCGTGTCCTTGCTGAAGGAAGAGAATGAGAAACTCCGTCAGGCCATCCGTTCTCATCTCGGTGCTGCAGAAGCGGATGAGTTGCTGGGCAAGCACTTTGCTGGTAACGACGCCGGTCTTATTGCCAATTCCTCAATGGACGCCAACAAAGTCCTCGATGATCCTGATTTCTCTTTTATCAAAGCCCTTCAAACTGCTCAGCAGAACTTCGTCGTTACGGATCCGTCTCTACCAGACAATCCTATTGTGTATGCCACACAGGGATTTCTCAATCTTACTGGGTACACCTTGGATCAAGTATTGGGGCGCAACTGTCGATTCCTTCAAGGGCCTGAGACTGATCCAAAGGCTGTTGAGAAGATTCGTCGTTCCATTGAAGAAGGAACGGACATGTCGGTTTGTCTTCTCAACTATCGCGTTGATGGTACCACGTTCTGGAACCAATTCTTTATTGCGGCTCTCAGAGATGCATCTGGAAATATCACCAACTATGTAGGTGTTCAGTGCAAGGTCAGTGATCAATATGCTGCCAATGTATGTAAAAAGCAAGAGGAAGACGAGGAGGATGATGAAGAATGAGTTTTCCATCAATTCTCGTATCAAAATCAGTATCTTTATTCAAACTACTTTTATATTCTAAACCGCCGAGACGAGATACGCTACATATAGTTGGCACGGTCTAGAATTTTTATCCATTAATCTAAATCAATACTAGGGAAAAAAATTTAATGCTGAAAAGTGTGCGCTTTACCCGTGAGTGTATAGATTTCAATTCTATTTCATTGAGGTGAACTATACAATTGGGAAGTAAGGTTAACCTCTGTACAATCCACTCCATACATGCATGGGCTTGTAACCTTGTCCAGCAGGTTTAATTTTACAAGTCTTCATCTAGAAAAACTATAATAAGG
>CAAAJI010001056.1:5558-16488 GCA_900642245.1 Fragilaria radians | reverse complement strand
TTATGGTTAGGATTTAGACTTCAGACGATCAAATTATTCGAAACCTTACGATTAAGCAAACTCGATACATACACTCGATATGGAATGACACAAACATGATTTCAGTAAAGAGCAAACATTACTGTTCAAATCAAAGAGTTGTGATGGGATTAATGCAGGAAATGAAGCATACGTTACAGAGAAAGCAGTGCATGACACGTTACCATTTTCTTGAGTTGCTTGTGCTAGTCACTTAAGACGTTTCTCAAGATAGTACGTTATTTCATCTCACATTCTATTGTCATAGACTGTTTCATGCATCTTTGCATTTTGTGAACTTATCCAAATGTACAAGGCATTATCTAATCTTCTTGCCCTATATAATAGCATGTCAAATGCACCATTTCCCATATTGTCCTCTACTGTTTTGCAATTAACGTATAATTTCAAAATGACCCTTGGATATAAAAGCTAACGTTGGCGTCACGTTGTCGATGATTTCAGACATTTTCGCTTAAATCTGTTCTTCTCCGTTATTTAACATTGTTTTTTTCTTGGTCGTAAAATAGTATCATGCATTTCCCCCCAAATTCTATTTGGATGTTGTAAAACGAGATATACTGGATGCGACATCGGAAAGTCAACTCGGGATTCCAGCAGTCTTCGGATTCGAGATTTACCAAGAATGTAACCACTCTATGTATTGTTTGAAGGTAGACAGCAATAGTAATGCTCAAAACCGAAAGACATGTACGCTTGTCGATATCTCATCCTTACTATTCTTACAAGAACTATTGCTCAGGATCTCTGTCCTAAGCGTCCTGGAAAGATGCCAGAGTTTTGTACTTCATTTCATATCGAAGTGAACAATGAAGTTTCTCCGTCGTCTCCTCTTCCTCACCCTTCTATGATGTGTAGTGAAGAGGAGAAACAATTTATGAATGAAAAGTTGGAATTTTACATTTCCAAATTTGCTCGATTATTCTTTAAAGCGAATGATCTTCGATTGAATAATCCATTGTTGGAAGTTACACCACCATCCTCGAAGACCTTTTTGGCTAACGTCATGGACGACGAGCCAAACCATACTACTACGATTCATGATAACTCCACTACTCTGTCCCACCCAATCATAACTTCATGGTCGGATGAGAGTTCCATGACACCGACTCCCTTACATGCGATTGAGTTCAATACCACAATTCCCGATGATGATTTCTTGTCGCTAAACTCCAGTGATGCTAACTTCCTAATCAATCGCTTTAGCGCTGTAAACAATACTAATCTTACCACAAGATTAGATCCACCAATCGCCAACACTCAATCTCTGTTGATGACCTCTTCAAGTCCTACAGGTAATCTAATGACTCCTATGGCTACTCCTGGTCCAAGCTCTCATCCTTTGGAGTCTTCACAGGAAGACAAGGATACCAATGGGACATTTTATGATGACGATTTCATACTCTTGAATTCCAATGCGAAACTTATATCAATTGATGGAAATCAGACTAATACTTCTAAGACTGGTTCACCAATTCAACCCTTGTCAGACAATGGACCCTTGGTGGCACGTCCAGTCTCTATAGAGATTCCAAGTAACATCCCAACTGGGACACCTATGTTTCCCAGAATGCCAATCTTTATCATCCAAACTAGGCTACCTACAAAAAGACCTTCGAATCGACCCACACATATACCAACACGACATCCAACGAAACCTCCCACTAGGATACCAACACCAAGGCCAACACGGGTACCAACGAAAAGACCAACAAATTATCCAACAAAGGTACCAACGAATTGGCCTACTAGGCAACCTACCAAGTGGCCTACAAGACAACCAACGAATTGGCCTACAAAGCAACCAACGAATTCGCCTACAAAGCAACCAACGAATTGGCCTACAAAGCAGCCAACGAATTCGCCTACAAAGCAACCAACGAATTCGCCTACAAAGCAACCAACGAATTGGCCTACAAAGCAGCCAACGAATTGGCCTACAAAACAAGCCACAGATTCACCTACAGCGCAGCCTATAGGTTCGCTTACGCAGTCACCAACGGATTCGCCTACAGAGCTACCCAAGGATTCGCCTACAGCGCCACCTACTGATGGGCTTACGCAGTCACCAACAGATTTGCCTACAAAACAAGCCACAGATTCGCCTACAGCGCAGCCTATAGATTCGCTTACGCAGTCACCAACGGATTCGCCTACAGAGCTACCCAAGGATTCGCCTACAACACCACCTACTGATGGGCTTACGCAGTCACCAACAGATTTGCCTAGAAAACAAGAAACTGATTCTCTTACAAGGCAACCAACGAACTCGCCTATCAAGCAAGCAGAAAGTATGCCTACAGAGCCATTAACGCAAATGCTTAGTTTAAGTTCAATGAAGTCACCGACAATGAAACCTGTAGATCCTCCTACTGAACTGTTAACAACAACCATACCAACTTTGAGTCCTACTTTTTCGGACTCACATCGCAAGTTGCTACATGAAAAGAAACAGCTTACAATGGATCGTCAACTTTATTCTAATAGAGCCATTTTTGTATGGGGTGGCAGCTCCAGTTGGACTTGTCGATCCTGTAGGAGTGACAACTTTGATAATCGCCGTTCACTCCAAGATACAAGGAAAAGTGAGATACCCTATGACATTTTGGACGCGTATATGACTGATAAGCTCACCGGGGCCATGAAAGCAGAGGTCAAGTTGTTCATCAGTGCAACCATCGACACTGGATGCTTTGGAAACGGAGATTCCCTTCAGGTCAACTTTTACGCTGTTCGGGACGTTTCTTGATGTATCCTTTATATCGCTACAATACTACAGAAAGTTCAAGTCAAATGCTTTGTCTATACTTCTGCTGCTTTATTTATATGATATTACGTGATATAAAGATATCTTGGTCTTGTAAGACCTAACTAAGTCTCACGTATGCGAGCGATCACATCTTCATTTTCCTAAGTCCAAGTGTGTAAACATAGAAAGAATAATGCGCTATATAGGTCAAAGAATTAGATTTGCAAAAAGTTTGCTGAAAAAAATTACCAATACAATCATTGCATGACATCAAAGTAAATATTTATATTCAAGCTGATGCCAGAATTTCATGATATCCCTTGCTGCTGCATCTATACTCGTTTGAAATGCAGCTAAAATTTATGATAAATTTGTGAATATATGAAATTTATATTTTTGACATCAAATTTTTCCTTCACATTTTTGTTACCTTACAAAAACTACTTTATCGGAGATCGCACAAAAATGATTTACATAAACGAAATTGCAATCGGCATTTGCGAAAGATCCAATACACATAAATCAATGGAACTTTAAAGTTTAATCCCTCATGACCCTGGTGAGTGATTTAACCGAATGCCGGCATTTCAGTTCGTCCTACTCCGATGCGTAGAAACAGACTTTTCGGAATATTTTCTAGTCATTCTTGTCCACTTAACCTTCCTCAAATTTCGTGACATGTTGGTTACAATCTGGCATGGTGACTCCATTTGCATTTCTCTTATTACTCATTCCCATTGTTCAATCCCAGGAGGGTTCATGCTCACAAACATCTGTTAATAGTTCTGATATTTGCATTCAGTTTTTGGTGGGTGTTGCAGTAGATGCCGAAAAATACAATGCACCCATTTGCAGTCAAGAGGAAAGATCGTATATGGCCCAGATAATGTCCTATTACATTCCAATGCTGATTGGTGATTTCTTTGCAGAAGAAGAACCTAATCATGCTGTTCATTCGATAGGAGTGAATATCCAGAGTGTTTCAAATGAATTTACATTAAATTTCCCTATGGAAGAAGTCAATTCAGTAGTATTTGATCAATTGGAAGAAGTAATTTCAAACGGCGGGACGATAGAAGCTTTAACAGGCGATCAAGGAATACCAGCACTTTCTATATTAGATTCAAATATTGCAGAGTCATTGCAATCATCGCCAGCTTTTGAAACTGACAAATCTTCCCCTATAGATATAAATGCTTCGAGAAATGTTCCCATCCTATCATCGAATTCACCGTCGCAAATGAAAGTCTCGTCCGCTCATGAACCGAGCATGATGCCATCAAGAATGCCTGTGATATTACCCATCAAAGCAGCCTCATCCGAGATGATTCAAGGAACAATCATAGCAGAAGATTTACAACCATTGACCACTTTTTCTATTGAACCATCGACAACTCTGTCGCCTAGTACGATGCCAATGAAAGCATTATCCGACAAAAACGATACTTCGATTTCTATGACAAATACTTTCTCAAGTTTTCTTGTTATAGATGAATCGCTGTCTCCTGTTGACAACAACAGTCCTAACATTCCGTTACTAAACGAGGCACCATCCATGGTTATGCAGATCTCCGATTCTCCTACTGGTGCATTCGCTATGGAAGATTCTCAAATGATTGTACCAACTACGATGCCTTCATTATTGACTCGTGAAATTGTAACGATTCAGCCACTCACATTTATGCCAACACATTCCAATCCAACCAACGCATCTCAAGCAGAAGCAACTTCTTTTCCTAACGGTGTGGCTCCACAGACCGAAAGTCCATTGCAGCTAACCCAAAGCCATAATGATTCGACAAAAATTATAACGGAATCGATATCTCCAGTCACCACAATTACACAGTCTCCTTCAAATCAAACAACTTTGTCAAACAAATTCCGTTGAATCAATCCAACATGACAAATACTCCTAGACTAACTTCCTCTCCCACAAGTACTATGCTTTCTACTAAGTCTCCAACAGGGGTTTCATCAACACGTCCTCGTTCTCAGCTTAACGTCACTGCTATAGGTGAAGCGATTGTGAATTTTTTGAAATCGTTAACACTACCTCCTACTTCAGCGCCAACACGATCACCGACAAAACTCCTAAGTCGAAGTGTAACTCCAAAACCGACAAAGAAACCAGTCTCTTCTAGTGCTACTCCAACTTTGTCATTCCAACTCAAGAATTCTACAAATACAACATCCAAGTTCAACGATCGAAGACAACTATCTTTTTGGAAAAGCTTCATCAACGGAGAATCAAAGTATATCGATCATTCAGGAGGTGACGCAGTTGTACATCCAGATCGGAGGAGCTTGACTTCGAAACGATACCGATGGGGTGGAGCCTCTAGTGTCAAATGTAGTATGTGCTCGGGTGCCAACAGAGACGCTCGTAGGCAACTTCTGAACAACGATCTAAACAGTACATTCATTGCGGAATATCTCACTCATTTTGTCAAGATGGATGTTGAAGTTAACCATCCATATCATCAAGGCTGCTTTGGAAACGGAACCTTCCTCAGTGTGTTTTTTCTGCAATACTAATGCAAAGTGTTGGAATGCTCTAATAGCTAATAAGCCAATTTTTCTTTACTGTCAAACTAAGAAATAGAAATGTTATCTGACTACGTACCTCATCCTTTGATTTCAGGCATTCGAAACAGAGGTATATAGGAAAAAGTTTGTCTTTGGCTCCATCATTACACTTTTTCAATTGTTTCACTTTCAGACTGCATTAGCGCAGTATAGAGAACGCAGCACGAAGAAAAAAGGTTGACAACCTAGTCTTGTGTAAGGTGACTGAAAAATAGAACAATCGAAATACGTCGTATACAAATTTTCATTTTGATCATATAAAAATATATAATCATAATAATTTGGGTGACAACCTATTAGGAGAGTTTCCAATCATCTTCTGATTGCATCATCCCGTCATTGCAAATTGAGATTCTACGGTATGCAACTGTAAGACTATGGATAATGCATATTCAAATTGTGAAATGCAAAGAAGAGGATAATCGAGAGGAAATTAAAACTGATTTTGAAGTTGTACATCAAAATCTTACTTTATCATCCGTTCACCCTGCGAGAGGAGAGAAAAAGTGAAACAGTGGGTTCCAGGAAATGCATCCAACAAAAACAGGTTTTCTTGCATCTTAGTAGGAAAACTTTGAGAAATTTAACAATGAAGACTAGGATGAGTCTAAGAGATGCTATAAAGAGAGGTGTTCCAGCGATGTCAATGAAGATTATCCATCCTTTGATGATTACTGTAATTAGTATTAACCAACTATTTTTGGTTAACCTCAAGAGAGACTTTTGTACCTCAAATCTCATACTCTGGTGTCTATCTGGCAAATAGAATGCGGAGGAAACTACTTTGTGGATTGTAGAAATCAAAAGCATGAAGTGAAAGATATCTAGTTATGTGGTTTTACAAGATAACAATACAAATAAATAAATAGCACTACCGTAGATGACACATTATATGACGTTACAAATATATGCAGTTTTGGCTCGTGACACACAAAAATGCACTTTGAATATAATCCGTGACAAAAATTAAGTGCACTTTGAGCAGTAATACAATATTACAATATATTACTTTTTAGTTTAGTGAACTTCATTCATTTGCGCGCCAAATTAAAAGATGAAAGGGATCTGAATGGACGGACAGTCATGTGCATGCATTCATACAAAAGGTGATGGTAATCGCCTATTCCATGCTATGGTTGCGTCTAACAAGTTAAACATTAAGGATGCATCGATTCTTCGGGCCAATATTTATGGGAAATAATTGAGTGAACAAATAAACCTTCAAAGATGATGGTCGCAATCAATGCAGTATATGAAGTGCTACAAGAAGATAGATTGAGTTTACAAGATTTCATGTCAGAAGCAGAGTGGACAATGGGGATCAACACTTGATATATGTGGTTTTTTGCTGCTTTGGTCTTTAATGTCAATCATATCCAACATGCCAAAAAATGAAATATTCTCAACAAATGATTTTCTTACTAAGCTAAAATTGGATCATTTCATTGAAGGATGTGTCAACACTATATATATTTATCACCATCTGTTTGGAAACCCGTTTTATCTGAGTCTGAATCCGAATCCCTTTTGCGCATGAATACCGATTGATGATGAAAAGATTGAATATTCTTTTCAATTGTATGAGAGGCACGATTCCTCATTAGATTATAACAAAACCGCAATAGATTTGAGCGAAAATATCCTCGAATCACCCATTTGTAAGAAGGCAAAACGCCACATGACACAGACAAAAATTGGTTTTTCCATTTATATATCAAAGGCAGAGAAAAAATGTTCTTCTACGAAATTAAAAGAAAAAGAACATAGGCAGGCTGTTTTAAGTAATGGGGTTTTATTTGGTACAGAAGCAGAATGCTTAAAACTAACTCAAATGCCAGAGAAGAACTTAAAGAGAAGTGAGTTTGAATGGAATGAATGTGCTCAAAGAATATACTTCTACCTTCATCCAGAACTTGCCCACAAAAGAATGAGTATGTTGCAGTGGGCTTACCCAAGCGTGTTGGAGAATACATTCAAGAATTGGCTTATGTAACATGATATGATATTGAAATGGATTACAATCATAAAACATCTTAAAGGAGAAAAAATGATAAAAAATATTGAGAATAATACAGCAAAGGAAAGGCTACTAAGCTTTTTTCCAGGAACAACTTCTGTAAATGTGGACAGGTATGCTAAAAGGGTGGAGAAGAATCAAAGGTAGTGCTTGTGGAAAGCGAACTTAAAATGTTGACAATGGTAATAAGGAAAGCACATCAGCAGGATAATCATGTTTATATGAAGAAAACGGCAAACGGTTTTAACTAAGCTGAAAAGACAAAATATCTTAAATACCAGGAAGCTCATGAGTTTGTGTGGAAGTTAGTCTAAGAACGGTGGAAAAGCGGTCAACCTATAACAAAGTCTGAAGTAAGAGTTCAATGCATGAAAAAACTTTAACAAAGAGATTTCTTTGAGAATGAACTGGATAAAGGTGGGAATACAAATCATTTCTATGTGCTTCTAAAATGAAGCGTATAGCGGATTGATTTCATGGACAGAAAGGCAACCATTTCCCAGAAATACCAATTGATTGGAAAGATCAAGAAGGAGCTGCATGAATTGTGAAAATATTTTGAGAAACAAAATTTGGTGCTGTAATAGCTGCTGATGAGACGTTTATACGCTTTCACGAACATAACTCACGTATTCTTGTTCCTTTGGGTGAGAAACGTGTGGGAACTATGGCAAAGTTTAATGAAAAGGAAGGATGTACCATGAAAGTGGAAATGCTTTCTTCCTCTTTGTTACGTCCATTTATCATTTTCACCGGCAAATTTGACAAACAATTGATGAAGCAGTGGCAAAGTTACAGTGATAGTATTGTGCTATTCACATCATGTCACTGGATGACTTCAAAGACTAACATTTTATATTTACGTTATTTTGCAGATTTGTACAAGGGTTACATAATGCAAGTGGGTTTGGTGTATGATGATGTACCGACACATCTTTGCAATCAAGTGAAACAGGCACTGAAAGACATCAATGCGAGTCGCCCGGAGCAAGAGGGGTTGGTTGTGGAATTCATTGATCCATTTTTGACATCAATTTCCTAACCTCGTGATATAGTAGTTAATGGACTGCTTAAGAAGATGATCAGAGAGGAATATCATAACCATGTTTTTGAACTTTTCCGTAACTCGGAAGAATCAGCAAGTCTTAATGCAGGAGACAAAATACCAGTATCTCAAGAAGATCTTGCCGGTTTTATCGAAAATGCCTACGATAAAATCAATTTTTGCAAACAGTCGTTGGATTGCGGATTCTTTAACAAAAGGTGTGGTCTGGATCCATGGGCAGACACTACAAAAGTGCTATTTGAGGCGCATCTTGAAAAGCTTTCACAATTTTGAGTATACCAAGCATTGGTAGATCAACTTACTGCTGTAGAACTAAATACGTGAATGAGCTTAAAAAGCATTTTGCACTCATAATGAAACATGTAGACAAAAAATTAAATGCGCTTTCACTATTTCATGATGATATGGACTTTAGGTCAAATTTAAGGGTCATATATAATTTGTCATCTACAATAAGTTGGATATTATTTAAAAGTTAGTGGTATGTATATGGTGCAGTATGAAAGAAGAGAAATGTATGAAGATTCATTTAGAATTATATCTAAAACGAACTAGTAAGACAATTAATTGAAGTATTATTTCGATTCTTAGGAATACCTTTGACTTCATGCTAAGGGTGTCAGGTGTATCGTTAGCGTAGAAAACGATTTCAAGTGGCTTACCAATTATTTTTGAATGCGATATTTGTGTTCCAATTCAAGGTTAAATATGATAATGTATTTAATGGCACTAAAAGAAAGTAAACAGAGTAGCACATTGTGGGAAAGGAATGCAACAGATAATGGTAAATTACGGATTAAAAATTACCGGAATACGTCGTTCATTTTCAAATTCAATTAAAATACCTTGGATATTCACATGGTACATTCTTAGAGAGCTAGAGTGAAAAGAAAAATGCTTACGAAAATTCCAGAAGCAAAGGTCCAAGTTGTTGCGTGAGAAAATTTGGCTAATTCAAAATCAGCACAATTACAGAGAGCTAAATCATGTATAGCAGGAGCGCAACTTGAGCAACACTCTGCCTTGCTGTTACTAATCAATTTGAAATCATCACAACTTTCAACAACTGTCACATTTACTTTTCCTACACAACCCCAACTGTTTTCACAATCGTTCAGAGTAGTACAATTATCGTAGCTCACTATAACATCTGCACAAGCACAACGGCATTGAGCAAACAGATTAGATTCAGTAGCACACATTGGGCAACACTCAACAAAAGACGCGATGGAAGATTGGATAGAATTGCAATCATCTTCCTGAGAGAGAGGGAGATCACTTCTACAACTGACATCACAAGGATCTTTGTTCTTATTCAAGCAAATCGCAAGGCTCTCCGCACTCTGTAAGCAATTATTCATATTGTATGTAGATTCAACCTTGCGATTAAACTGGGAATATGGTTGGATCGGAATAAAGGGAGAAGAAAGTTGTGGATCCTTAGCATTTGCTCCCAATTGAATCTATTAGAGTAACAGAGAGCTTAGAAAAAAACGAGATAAACTCTGTCATAAGAAATCAATGTAATTACCAAGGAAAGAAAATATAGAAGATTGCAATTCATTTCCGATTATTCAATTCGTACATTCTCGTGTGAGCAAAACAATCTTGTTATAATCTGACTGAAACAACAGGTGGAAGTGAAACACCTGTGGAGGGAGTTGAAGCACAGTGAGCCGTGTCTCTTATCAATAAATTGGCTTCGGTTCGACCGTACTTTTCTTTTTTAGTCGATTTCTTTTTTAGTCGATCGTACGTTCAATTTTCGTGGAATCTCGTGCGTAGCAGTTCCATACTTGTGCACGGTGAATCCAACCTAGTTCTCCTGTGCTTCCGTTTTGTGTTACATTGTAGGCATCTGATGTTCATAATCTCATCTCTATACTTTATGAACAATAACAATAATTAAATGTTCGTAAGGCAGCGGCAAAAAACATATTCAAAATCCAAGGAATTCGCATTTCAAGCAATGATAAAATTCCTGTTGCAAAAGATACAAAAAATGAAAGTTTTCTCATTACACAAAGTATATAAGAAGCTTTGAAAATATTTTGTTAGGTGTTAGACATCTCCACCAACCGTGCAAAAATACGTCTCTTTGTCCATTCTATTAATGATAGACTGAATAATGATAATTTCAATAAAAGATATAAAACAAAGTGTTATCTTTTTTGCATATGCCTCAAGGCATGACCAAGACATATCACACTTACCTACTTTCTTAGTTAAAACACTTATCAAAACCTACAAAACACGCAAAGTTAATATAGACATGTATACATGAAAATTGCATTTTAGTTACTTGAATCATTCTTGATTACTCTTATTACATTAACCGACGTGTTTCATTATTCATCTTCATACGGTACACAAACACAAACATTATCATTGCACACAATAATAGCAATAACACCAATGCAGGAACCAGTATGCCATGCGAAAATGATGATGAATCAGAAGCAGAAGCAGAACC